>JAGDQP010012167.1:0-51027 GCA_022664845.1 Lepisma saccharinum
ACGCGGAGGGATAGAAAAGGAGGATAGCAGTATTCTTTCAATCTTTAAAACGGATTTCTCGATATATTTAGTTTCCAGGGCAACTATAGTAATATGCATGGGCGGCGATTAGAGGTCAGAAGTTGGGGTATGGGGGGGAGGGGGCAAGTTAGCCTTTGAATATTTGTAGCAGTGTAAAATATGTATCATCTTCTAGTGGAGTATTCAAAAGTGACATTGCATAAATAACAGGATATTTTTGTACACCATTTATAATAAATATAGGGCCCGATAATTATTTAATTAAGATTCTTTTTAATTGTTGAAATGTATTCATACGCGGGCGAACTGAGTTATTGTGATCAGATTTGGACTGTTTGTTCTCATATTATTTTTTATATATATTTGGTACATTTATATTTAAATACACATTTTAATGCATTTTCTCCATGCATACATATTTTACCAATTGTTTAACAAATTAATTTCGTGTAAAATGATTTTAAGTAAATATATTAATTTTAAAGTATATAATACTGGCTGAGTTATTTTCTGCAATTTATTGTATTTTCTACGTTTTTTTTTTTTTTTTTTTTTAATTTTTGAACACATAATTATGATCAAAATTAAGCACGTGAGTATCCGGGCCCTAATTGAATAAACTATATTTTGATTTTTATCATGCTATTGTCAAATAAATATCATTATTAACCTAAAATAACTACACTTCATATACAGAAAACACGATTCTGTGAAAAGAAATTAATATAGTTGTGCATGGACAGCTGCTCATAATTATACAAGAAATGGGGGTGCACAAAAATATTAAACATATTTACAAATAAATAAATTTATAAATAGTCAGGATCATGTTAATATACTGTAGAATCTCATTGAAGACAATAACAACTTCCTTACACAAATGACCTTTATATAGTAACATGTTGAAAATGCACCGATACGCCAGTCACTGCAGCGACCGAAAATCGAATCCGGGCCCCCAGTTGCATGCCAGGTGACGAATGTCCTATCATTAAATTACCGTCCCATCGACTCTGCATATTTGATATTCCTCTGACCTCAGCTGAACCGTTCAATCATGGCTGATATACAATGCCAAGTCACTCCCCTCTATGTGAAGATTTTAATTGAGAAATACTTCTGGAATTTCAAGTCAAAGGAATATCCAATATGTAAGAGAATTTGGTTGTTGCGGTGACATTTTAACGGCAGAAAACCGCTGGCATCCTACGTGCAACTGGAGCACCCGACTTCCATTCCCGGTCGCTCCACTGACCTACTTTTATTTCTGCATTTTTATTAACCAATAGTTTGTTTTACAAAATCTGTAGTATAACCGAATGTGAATGCTCAGCTTACAAAAAAAAAAAAAAAGAAAGAAAGAAAGGTAAAGCTATCCCCTGTGCGATACGCACTCACCGTGAACGGCGCATGGGGTATGTAGAAGTAGCGCTCCACATATTTTCGACCTACGGTACGAAGTGAGGTGGGGTGGTCAGTCCCATGCTCGACCGCCTTTACTTGCCAAAGTGCCCATGAGTGCCAAGGATACTCTGGTACTCAATTTGATAGGAGACTAAGTGCACCTCAGAGCGCCAGGCAAGGAAACACTGCGAGAAAGGTCTCCAGTGTCCTGGTCGGGAATTGAACCTGGGCCGCCCGGGCCCGATTCGTAGTCAGATGCGCTACCACCTGAGCCGCAGTATGCTTAATACACCAGACACAAGCATGATTTTTTTCCCCTCAGTCTCACAGGCTGGTGCGGTTGGAACGGTTGCTTTCAATTAGGTCTTGACCGACTCCTCGTCACATCCTTTTCCCTACCCTATCCCGGACTAAGTCGAAAATGCCTAAAGGCCATAAATAACAATTCACACTCAACCAATGGCCAGTAGCAAATGTCAACTTTCTCACTTACGAACTTTACTTTGTGACAGTTCTCAATTTGTAGAATTATGCAATGACTGGAACTGAACAAGAGTGAAAACATTGATTTTGTAACATTTCATAATAACCAATAAAAAATGACAAACTCTTAATATTTTTTTTTGCTAGTATGGTCAGTGGGTGACAAATTACTAGAGAAGCAGGGAGCAACCCCCCCCCTTTCCTTTTACGCTTTTCATTGTGCAATTTCTGTATCCTATTTTCACTAGTCGAATGGTCGGAAAAAGAAGGGGGCAACTGGCTCCCCTGGCCCCCTAATCGCCACCCATGGTAGTAGTAGTAGTTGTTGTTGTAGTAGTAGCGTAACTAATAGAGGCACCTTCGGAATAAATGATTCCTGAGCTTACTTAAGGATGTCGACCAATACCTTAGCAAAGTAAGTATTCAAAGGATCTAAAATCCAATAATGACGCTGTGATTAATAAAAGTTCCCATAGACCTATTAAGAAGTTTCATCAGCCTCTTCTTCATCTACTTGTTTGACCCTGCATGTGACACTAATTTACACCACTGTCCTCCTCACAATAAAACCTGCTCAAACTTCAGCAATAGAGAAAGTTTTCATTAATAGAATTAGAATCAAGACCAATTGATTGATACTTGCGCTTTGTCTTAACAAACAAAGGACGATCAATATTCCGTGCTTCTCACTAACCCATGCTTGGTCGTTTCGGTTTGCCATAGACAGGGAAGCTTTGATGTTAAGCAAGCTACTGGATTTTGGCTCTGAAGTTTCTTCCCGATACTTTGCAAAAGGTTATTATTATTCTCTCTTGAGTACACCAATACTGTTTGTAATTAATAATTCTAGAAGAGGCAACAGTAGTTTATTTTCTATGGAACAACACCGAGAAACAAATTGTCACACATGCATCAACATCATACTTAAACAATTCTTTTATATTTTAAAGCATTTTATGCACTGTAAAATATGTACACTTTTGATTATTTCTTGTACATTTTTAATTTATAATTACTGTTTGAACAGTATTTGTGTCCTTTTTTCATCCAAGTTAGTGTGTATAAATAAAAAGTAAGATAAACTTAGTAATTTCGTGATACCATTTATAGAACTAATAGATTAACTCCATCGAGCTCTACGTAACGATACTGGAGTGATTGCTTAGTGATGAAAGATAGACGCTAGAGCAAATATTTAAACTCGTTTGTCCACTTCTAGTCTAATCCAATGTGGACCAAATTTTCAGTTCCAACTCAGTTTTATACGCTTCTTATCGCTGCGCGGCTCGTTTGCTTTTTTATTCATGTCTTGATTCCTGAGTTATTCATATAATAGTATACCGTACTCTGCATATAATAGAGAATACTGCAAATAATACTTACGGTTTTTTTTTTTTTTTGCAAGAATTAAGACATAAATAAAAAACTTGCCGCACAGCGATATCAACCGCAAAAAACTGAGTTAGAACTGAAAATTCGGTCCATGATTTAGACTGGAAATGGGCAAAGAAAATTAAGTGTTATCTCCGCTCCGTGGCTTCATATAATTATGAAATTTTCAATGGCAGCAGCAAGTCCAATATCGCTTTTAGTTAGAGGTAATTGATTGCCTCACAGGTGACGTCATTGACTTAATAAAAGATGTTAGAATTAGATAGACCAAAGGTGAAAAACTGAACCGAGCTATGACAGCACCATTCCGCTATCTTGATGTGCGGAGCCAGAATTTAAAAGAGTGGTGAAGGCAATGTGAACGCGATCAGCTTGCGAAACTGAGGATTTATTATTTTATTGAATTGCTTAATAAATAGTATATATTAACCAAATTAGCATATTAATATTTAAATTTTGTATAAAGACCAATCTACTAAATCCGGCTTGGCATTCAGTTTTTTTTTTTTTTTGCCTATTCTCTAATTCTAAATCTTGATTAAGTCAATGACGTCACATGTGAGGCAACCTATTAGCTCTATAAACGTTGGTAACACATTACATTTTGCACAGACCAAGAATTGCCAAGTTAAAAGTTTCACGCAGAATGCTTTTGGGGAGCCACCTGGAGACGAAAAGTTTCACTCTACGGCTTTTAGTATAAATCCGTGATATTTCAAAATCCAATATATCACGAAATTAGCAAATGTAACGAAATTACCAACTAGCTTTTGAAGCCTAGGAAAGATAGATTTCGTCATTTTTCTCGCTATATACTGAGGAAGTTCGATGCAGTGACCTGAAATTTATCAAGAGAAAATGTCTACAGTAAGTGTTTCTGAAAGACTATATGCACGTAAAACGTTCGAAATTTATCCTCAAATCTTCGAACGTTAATTTAACTCCTTTCCCGACGTCATACAACGATGAAATTTTCCATAGCGCCGTAAGTCCAATGACAATACAATATTCCGTTGTTACTTCCATTTATTGCTATATATTTATATCTCTTGCAAGCACATTTTAATTATTTTTTTATAGGAACTTCTTTATCGTAAAATAAATATCCTTCGATCTGTCGTTTGACTTGCTGCAGAACACTTTAGAATTTGGGTCACAAAACATCTGCTTGAGAAAAAGTATCCAAACACCGAAATAACTGAAAAAAATAATAAAAAACTTTTTTAAGACATACATTTCTTCAACAATTCGAATTAAAAAGTAAAAAGAAAATGTTTATGCATGACTAAAAAGAAAAGCGTAGGGCACTGCAATTCAAGAATTGATAAAGTGATTGTATATGAGAGCGGTTCCCATGCTTTTTTATTACTCTTGCATAAACAAAATTATTTTTTACTTTTTAGTACGAATTGTTTAAGAAAAGTATGTCTTTAAAGAGTTTTTTTACAGACTTTCCTTTAGTTTACAATGGTTCGTGGTATCCTCAAATGTCGCAAATTTAATTTAAATAATTTCCCGACGTCATACAATGATGAAATTTTGCACAGCGACGTAAGTTGCGTGCCAATACAATATTCCAGAGTTATTTTCATATATTTCTATATTTTAAAAGCACATTTTAATATTGTTTTAATATAGACTTCTTTATCCTAAAATAAATACTAGCCTGCAACGATGTTGTGTTTTGACTGGTTGCAGAGCACTTTAGGATTTTGGTCACAAAATATTAGCTTGACAAATAGTATCTGAACAGCGAAATAAATCGAAAGAAAATAATGAAAACCTTTTTAAAGACATACTTTTCTTTAACAATTCGTACTAAAAAGTTGAAAATAATTTTGTTTATCCATGACTAAGAAGAAAAGCATAGGCGTGCCAATTGAAGAATTTATAAAGTGACTGTATTTGAGACCGCGCTCTGTGTTTTTCTTTCTAGTTTTGCATAAACAAAATTATTTTTTTACGTTTTAGTACGAATTGTTAAGAAAAGTATGTCTTTAAAACGTGTTTTTAAAATTTTTTTTATACTATGTACGTTATTGCTAATTTTTGTAATTCAAATTCCTTTGAAATATTATTTTTAATTACTATTACTTCAAACACACATCAAGGAATAAAACACCAATAAATCAATACGCATCAGATCTTAATTCTTTTATCCAGGCACGCACACACACACACATTTTTTCTGACCACAGACGTATTTAGGGGCGGGTCCACTCCAGGAGTCCGGATCCCCGCCAACATGAATAGTTTTACCCAGAATTAGTATATTTTCAGGCGTAATTATGTGTATTTAACATTTCATGACCAAACACACTATGGACCTCCCGCCCCCATCGGAAAGTTAGTCGACTTCTCCCATATCAACTTTTAAGGCTCAATCCAAGTGGGTTTTCCCGCATTTTCGTTTTATGTCAATTATTCCAATTTCAGTAGAAGAAAACATAAATTAAATTTCAGGGATCAAAGTTCGTTTCGTCCTTCAATAATGAGTACAGTTAGTTTTAATTAAATGTTAGTAGTAACACTAGCGTCTAAACACAGAAAGTCTTATTTTCGAAAGCTTGAAAAAGCACGAGTTAATCGAGTGTGCAATAAAAATAAAACACCGTACCTGACTTACATAACCTACACCTGCCCTGGTCACTAATTTTATTAAATTTCCTAATGCGTAAAAAGAGAAAAGTTATTTTTCTTAAAGAAAAAATATAAACAAAACCACACCAGAGTTTGATTCCGGGTTCTCTGTATTAGCTTTCCGACATGCTACCAATACGCTAAATTGATAACTGAAAGCAGCTGCTCGGAAGTAATATTATTTACTGCTTAAGGAGTAATGCGCCTGCGCGAGAATGGCTCTGCCTTAATAGGGCATTCTATGTTTTGACACTACTGTAGTAACTGCAGGATTGTGTGCAGACACTTTTGGGACATTATTCTGTCCCAAAAGTATCTGCAAACAATCCTGAGTTTTATTATTAATATTTTATTAAAACGAATTCTATTCATTATTGAAGGACGAAACGAACTTTGGTTCGTAAAAGTTAATTTCAGTTATCCTCTACTGAAATTTAAATAATTGACGTAAAACGAAAAAGATGGGAAACCTCACTTGGATTGAGCCTTAAATACTGCCTGTTCTAACCATGCCAGATAAAATGTGAGTGCACTTATTTCAAGATACCATATTAGTCTGGTATGATTAAGAGAAACATCGAGAATGATCGGTTCCGGGATTTGAAACCGGGGTCTTCCCTATTACTGAGTTACCGCTCTGAGTATATTGTGTTTCCCAGCTGTTAGAACATTGGTCTCCCATTCGGTCCTTTGATCCCAGCGGCCGGCCATCCTGACTGACATTGTTCCAATCTCTTTCCTCAGTCACATCAAGCTAATGCCGGGATGGTACTATAAAAACAAGGCAAGGACTTTCTTCCCCATCCCTATCCCGGCCTAAAGTCATAGTCGCCACAGCCATAAATTAAATTCAATTCCACCCAAACAAGAAGTAGTAAACCAATAATATGATATGAGCCTTGAACTCCCTGAATGCGTTCTCAGGATGGACTAATTTGTCGTCGTCTATTGAGCTAACAGAGTAAACATCACAGAGGTACTAGACGTGCAGAAGACATAGATAGTATGCTTTGTACAGAGTCTATAAATCGTGACAAACAAAACTTCTAATATCTGAGACACTTAATCAATAGTCAGACGGGTGAAAAGGAAAAAGGAAACACAAAATATGAACACAAAATCATTATTTAGGAGCATAAAAAAGTTTTATTAAGTTCTCACAGTAAATTACTTCTTTGTAACTTTCTTTTGCTTCTTCGTTTTCTTTTTCTTCTTCTACAAAGGATCTCACCAAAGAATTTGTTACGCGACGTCTCCCCGCCGAGAACTTGGTATTGATTTGACGGCTTCAGCGAGTGACTGATGATGTATTCGGATCAATGGTCTGTTCTCGCTGGCGGAATATTTTTAGTTAATCAATAAAAATGAACTTGGATTAGTTAGTATCATGAGTATGAGTTTGGGAAAGTCTGTTGTGACATTGTCAGTGTGTGGGGAACACGTTTTCGAAGCGGGAGGAGAAAAATAAGTTCGGGTTTAAGTCATCGCGGAAACGTTTTTTCTTTATATTTCGATCAAACTTTTTAGTATGGGAGAAAAGGCAAGCTTCTGTTCTTTTAAAAAACAAAATTCAAATGAAAGCAGAGCGAGAAACACGTTTCATAGACAAAAGTTTATATTGAGTTTGATTGAATTGAAGCTAATATTACATTGAGAGAAACCCGGTGTTAACTTTCTCCTTTCTTCTTCAATTTGACAATTTATTTTCCTTATTTCTGTTGCGATAAGAATTTTCAAGAATTTTAACTAAAATAAATTAGAAAATTTTATATGAACAGTGTGAAGTGCTCACCACGTATTGGCTAAAGTAAGAGCAATGTTTGAACTGTGTGGAAAGGTAGAAACGCGCTTGCATGTTGTACGAGCGGGAAAATACAAGAAAATCAATCGTTTTCGCGAATGAAAATATTGATCATCTCCACTAAGAAAGGAGTAAAATCTTTGTCTTCTACGGGGTGTGTTGTTTAGTGGCAGTAAACACGTGCTTTTCTGTGGATTTAGATGTACGAAGCCTATATGTCTGGACCAGAAATAGTACTTCAAGGTAATTTCGTATTCTTAGATAAGAAACTCCCAAACTGTTGCGTGCAACATGCAAAGGATATTTGTTAATAATGAAAGGAGCTTTTCTTCTTCCCTAAAGCAAAGGGGAGAGGACGTCCATTGTGAGGGTGAGGATTAATGAACGATCGAACAAACTCTGGGAAACACAATTACAGATGGGTGAGTTGTGACCTAAACAGGCAAATTTCACGTTTTCCTCCACAATGGTTAAAAGAATGGAAAGTGATAGCAATGTTCGAGTGTTGCAAGCAGCTTTTTTCCCAGTTTACCCTAAGAGTAAGGCAGGTAATAAACCACCTTGTGTATATAGTGTGATATGACGATGTTTTGTGGTAGCATTGCACAGTACATGCACTCGGACTTAGGATTTAAACTACATGTATGTGCATGTGCAATATGAATCAGCTTATTAGAAAAAAATAAAGGTCCCATTATACTTAACATTGTAGAATGTCATTTGTTTCGTTGTTTTTTTTTTTTTCGAAACAAAAAAAGGAAAGTTTGTGTTAGTACAGTAAACAAATTTTAATTTCGGCATGTATTCACCAAGTGAGCGGAATTTTGCCTGTGGTGTTTGTGTGAATGACTGAAGCAAGGTTGAAATAGATTAGTGTATAGTATAATACAGTGATGAATCCAGAGGGTGCCGCGAGGGAACCTTCGCCCCCCCTCCGAGATTCAAAATTCCCTCCCGGGAGATTTTATTGTATTTCTTTCCTAAATTTCGCAATTTAATCTTTAAATTCTGTAGCTTGTTTTTCTCAGCTTTTTACTAATAATTTATTCAGATAACAAATGTCGATTAAACACAGTTAAAGTGATTCTCCACCAACGCAATAAGGTTTACTAGTTTATAATCACGACCAGCTCTTCTGAGACTGTGCGCGAAACACATGACGGTACCACTTTAATCACATTAGGGTAAAAGTGTCTGCATTCATCACTCGTATAAGAGTAAAGTGATACATTGAGCACCCGAAATGAGAAAAATAATATATAAATTGTATTTCTATTGTAAGCTTGCTAGTAGTTCTCGGTTTAGCGTAATGATAGAGTGTTTGATTGATGGCCAGGATTTGCTTCCCAGCGAATTAAAAAATTGTCTTATTTTTTTTAAACAATTTTACTTCTTTCTGTAAAACTGATAAATTTTATTTTATATTGGCCATTTTAGTAACCGTCACGAAGATATGAGTGCAATTGCAAGGCAGTTTAAAATTCGCAAACATCTATGTCCCTGGCGGAATTCGAACCTGCAACCGAATGAACGACGATCCAGTGCCCTAGTCCACATGATTACCGTACTCCCTTGTTTTTCACTTATTAATATTGTCTTCATTTTGCATTTTGCGGAATTTTACTTAATTTTTAAAATGTTACACTCTTCACTGAAAAAGGTTAGAAAGTCAGTATAGAATGCTTTTTTTATATACATATTCAAAATTTTACGCACTTCACGGAAATACGCAGAAAAGTCAGGTTAGATCTTATTCATTATACACGATGAAAACACCAAGATCACATTTAAGGCATATAAAACACAATGACATCGAGTAGTTAAGTTTAAGTGATGTTCATAATTTTCCTGAGGCGACTAGCTTCTTGACAGAGGTGTGTAAACTATTACGTCACTTCCGTTGCATTACTACGCCGACCGCACTACAGACGTGGGCTAACCTCAGAAAGAAAGAGAGAGAGAGAGAGAGATCAGTGATTAATAAGCTTGAGATGTTTTTAAATGTCTTTAATATTTTAGTGGCTAAGATTAACTAGGTAAAAAATTGTACTTATTTTACGTTTCTATTCAGAAAATTATATCTATGATACTACACATCAACTTTTATAGAGCTAACAGGTTGCCCTGCCTCTCGTGCGACGTCATTCAAGCTCTCCAAGTATGTTAGAATTAGGCCTGCTTTTCATGGACGCGCTAGCCATGTGTTTTCTTACGATTTCTATGAGTAGTCATAGAAATAAATACGTGTTTCAATTATCTACTCAGTCAAATTGCAAGCAAATGTCAAAGCTAGCTCGTGCATGAAGAGCCAGCATTAGAGAGGTTAAGCTAAAATCAAAAACCCTACGTTAGGCCGCCAACTTGGTGTGCATAGCCAGAATTTTGAACCGTGTTAAAAATTTAAAGGTTGTCTCACAAAAATTAAACATTGCTCATCCACGGTACTGAAAGATAGCGATGCAAATGACTAAGGGCTGGATTTCATTAAAGCTTGCGTTGCTTGCTTTGCGTGCGATTTGTGTGAGTAGTCAATTGAAACACGTGTTTTATTACGTATTTTCTTGTAAGGTAAGTATAACACGTGTTTCAACTGGCTATTCACCCAAATCGCACGCAAAGCAAGCAATGCAAGCTTTCATGAAATCCAGCCCTAATGCACGTAAAGAATCGTCCAAAGCAAGAAAGCCTTAGGTCACCATATGTTTTCTTCAAAACAACAGACATGTGGAAGAAATCTCTGTGGTTTCGACCCAAACGTTGCCACTTTTTTCTTTACTATTCTTCCCTTCCTTTCCCTTTTTCTTCTTCCTTCCTTTTTCCCTTTGGAAAAAGATATGACCACCTTTCGCTTCTACCATCTGCTTCGAGAAAGTGACAACGCCAGAGAAAATTTCTTGTCGGAATCTTTCTGGTGGTCGTGGCTATGTTTGGTAAACCTCAACTAATAGGTGATTGGCTCCTTCACCGAAGACTCATGTTATGATTCCTACAATATGCATTGATTATCAGTTTTGACGATAATTTTGTTTTGAATTAATTGACAATAACGGGCACTTGATGCGCTGTAACGTTGCAGAAGTATAAGGGCAGATTTTCAAGAACGCTTGCGTTGTGTGATTTGCTTGCGATTAGGTCGAGTAACCAACTGAAACACGGGTTTTAAGGCTCACTATTGCGTGATCTACGTGTAACACGTATTTCAATTGGCTACTCACTCTAATCACAAGCAAAACACGCAACGCAAACGCTCTTGAAAATTAGCTCTGAACATTTCCAAACACAAAAACAACTAATTCAATAGACTTGAGATAAATTACTTTTCAGTCCCGACAAATAGGCCTAAACGTGTTAGATGCATTCTTCCTTACTTACAGGGATTAGTTTTTCACCTTTACTTTAAGTATTTAACACTGTTCTAAATTCTGCACATCAAGATTGAGGACTATCGTAACGTTCGAATTATCGTAAGGGCTGGATTTCATGAAAGCTTGCGTTGCTTGCTTTGCGTGCGATTTGGGTGAGTAGCCAATTGATTATTTCATTTCATCCTGTAAGGGTTGCTTTTCTTGAAAACGTGCGATCCTTGCTTGGCTTGCGATTTTGGCGAGTAGCCAATTAAAACACATGTTTTATTGCATCTTTTAGATGTAATACGTGTTTCAATTGGGTATTCACCCAAATCACATACAAAGCAACCAACGCACGCTTGCAAGAAAAGCCGACCTTATGGTTGTATCTTAATTCTGAGAAAATTTGGTATGTTGAAGGTCCTTGTTCTGCTGTTACTCATGAATGACTTCTTATGCCATATCTTCAGTTAGATTATTGTTTTTCTTAACTTTCAAACAATTTCCCGGGGAAGTTGCAATGATTGAGATACGACTCTTTGTGATTAGATAGACGCATTATACCGAGCCAGTAAATCAGTGGTAGTGGTTTTGCATTCAGGAGGTTCTGCTCAATCCCAGCGATCGACCATCCTGATTGAGATTTTTCCTCAGTCTAACTAGGAAAATGCCGGGATGGTATCTTCAAGTTAGATCCTGGCCGATTCCTTCCCGCATCTTTTTAGGCCTGGCCTGAGCCTTAGACGTCTAAAGTCCATAAAATAAATTGAAATTAACCCATTATAGGACATAGATCCAAAAAATTTCCTAATCGCAGACCCTTGACGTCAATTGTAAATCATCGGGGCGCTATTCTACCGTGTCACACGTGGAAATGAAAGATACGAGTAAATATACTGATAAGCGTGTTGGAAATTATTATTAGCAAGTACAAGCTAATCATACATTTTGTCATACAAATTAGCAACAAAAATAATATCAAATTTGAGCATGGATATGAGTTAAGTAAGGGGAATAAGAATACATGTTATTATTTATGTAAGGTGGGAAGGAAAAATACAACTTTAAATATATAATTTAATCTGTGAACTACAATAGTAAGACTCGCAGGCCGCCAGAGCCCCTGGATCGTAGGATCATATCTGATACAGCTGAAATGATAATTATTTTCCTTGATTATTTATTATCGCCTATAAAACGAACAGTTCAATTTCGTTGTTGTTCTTTTGTGCAAATGTAGCCAAACGCTAGATATGTAGTAAGTTTCAATCACTTTGGAAAAACGATTGCTGGAAAAGTATATCGTTTAGCTATATGTTTATGAATTTTCCAATCGATGAATAAAATTTTCCCACTCATGTTCCAAACTGTATATATTTACGAATTGTTGGAATCATGGAGCATATCATTATCTACCATATAAATCAGTCATTGTTTTGATTTTAGTTTCATAGCTGCCTATAGAAGGCTTTTCCATACCTGATACCATACCAGGAAAACATTGGCAATTTGGCTTTAATCATAATACCAGTAGACTATATTTGCGTATTTGCCTGCAACAAGTTATCTGCTTACGGTACTTTTAATTAATTTATTTCTAATTAATAAATCTTAATAGCTTTTCTTTCACATTCTACTCTATAAAATATTACGTAATAATAATGCATATATTCTTTCAATATGTATTTCAGGGAGTTACTTGAGCAATTTTCTTCAACAAACTCTTCGGACAAACCAATTAGAAATAAATACTGATTCGAGAACAAACAAAGCTGTTGCCAAATTAAAGGAACCTCGCGATCTCTATGCCCTCCAGAAAGATTTTTGCCCTCAACAAGCACCAAGGTGGCCAGCTGAATGTCAGGTAATTTAGTTGATAGTAATTCAAGTTTTATTAATTCTAAAATTTGGTCTAGGATTTGGAATGAATGAAATAAAAAACGGGAACATTCCACATCAACAAGTTTGCGGAAAAGCGAACATACGACTATTTTTTTAAATAAGCGTAAGGACTGACCTTCATGAAAGCTTGCATTGCTTGCTTTGGTAGCGATTTGGGTGAATAGTCAATTGAAACACGTGTTTTTTATACTGATTTTATCTTACAGTGATAAACGAACAATGATGTTTCCTGTTAGGTTACTAACTGAAACTAACCTGTTGGTTTCCAAAAACAAAATCTTTTTTTTTTACCAACTTCTTTTTGTTCGTACTTATAAATACTTCCTCCACTTCCCTTGTTTTTTTTTTGTGTGTGTTTTTCGACGTTTTATATAATATTCAAAATTTTACGTATTTCTCGAAAATAAGTTAAACAATACAAGTTTGATAATTATTCTTTTCTTTCATTATACACAATACAAAGACCAAAACGCAATATGTCATCGACCCGAGCAGTAAAGTAAACACATCATTATGATTTTCCTGAAGAGGCTAACTTGCGAAAAATCAACGAAACAGGTTTCATACCTCTAAAACAGGATCAACGAACTTTCACAGTTTCGAATTTCAGTATATATTTCAGTCCATTTACTTAAGAAACCGTCTTCGTAATATAATGGGACTAGTAAAGTAGAAGAAATATATAGGAGTGGCGCGATGGAGTAGTCGGAAAAGTGGCCGACTACAAAAAGAACTGAAAATCCTATATTCGAGCCCCAATCCAGACATTAGAAATAATTTTCCGTCACAGGCTTGATGTTTAACAAGACAAGTTTGTAGAAAGTTTGGTGTGCAAAGGTTGTAGCAAATTTCGCATGTGTCAACTAGCAATTTGTTGCAAGATTGTAGCAAGTTTGCAGCAATGCAATGCAAAACTTTGTGCAAATTTGCAATACCAAACCTCGTACAAACTTACCACAAGTTTGGTAGCTATCTGGGAAATTCCGTGGTGAATTGTATTCAAGTAACCGATCACAAGTCTTGGCACAGGACAAAAAATTAAGAACAGAAAACTTGTCCTTAGTTTAGTGTGCTTGTTTCTCATTACGTTTTTCGTACTTCCACTGGCGGTGAGCAAATCCTAGTAGTTTTGTGCCAGCAAACTCCCTCGTGAAGTACTTGAGTGATTGCTGTATTATTATTAGACCTATGATGATGATGATGATGGCGATGTTATTGTTTCAGGTTTTGGAGGAACGCATTCGGCACATAGATTGCGCTCCATCCTTTCCAGAGCCTTATTATGATGTAACAGGGAAGGAAGTTCAACCGAAACCTGTTGGGGATGATTATGGACAAATTGTATTCGAATACTATCCTGTGAGTGCTGTCAATTATGTAAGTGCCATCTTTATTGAACTATTAAAATTGGCTTTATAAACCACTTTCAAAGAGAAGATACTACAATTCTGTAGAACCGTGCATGTATCCCATAACCCCTCTCTAAAGCTGTTCCGAGAATTTTTCTTTTTGCTTAGACGTCCATAAGAATAGCAGTGTATGTGATACGTTTTTGTTCTCTTGTTTCTCGGGCGCTATAGCTTACACAAGTACCACGATTTGAGGCATGATGTACGACATGATTACATCCGTGACCTTATCTTTTTTTCAATTTTCAGGGTTATGGGATTCATGCACGGTGCCACAGAAGTAGATTTTCAATTTTGATTAATGTTCTTTTTTTGGGGGTGGTGGGGTGAATTGGGTGCACAAGACATTAACTCGAAATAAACTTTCAGGGTCTCTTAGCAGTTCATCTTGCTAGAGTTCGTCGTAGTGATGTCGCACTTTCTTACGACGAATGTGAAGAAATTCAGGCTGAATGGACGATCTATTTATATTTACTATTATGTTTGTCTCCTTCTTCAGTTCTTCAAAGTTGTTTCCATAATTTTTCGGTTCTTCAAGGTACCTTTGTACATATTCTACTATTTTTGATAAATCCGTGCTTTTAGGTTGAAGTGCGTTTGGCGCAACGTTGACTGTATTCAATAGTTTGCATAGGAAAATCATCAAGCAAATAAAGTTATAATTCCCAACATGTTTTAGTACAGCTCCATCTTTTCGTCAAGACTTGGAGGTGAACAAAATCATCTAACAAGCAGCGTTTTGAATATCTTAAAATCTCTCTTTTGAGCTAAAAACAGCGTCATCTTACCCATCTAATCGGGTTAAATTTGTTCAGAGTTACATTTTCGTCATTTGAGTACCGGGTGGCCATAGCTCAACTGGTAGAGCGTTGGCTTGGCAATCGGAAAGTCCCGGGAACGATTTCAGCTACCGCCCATCCTGACTAAGTCTTTACCCGGGTTTTCCCCTCGGCCATTCCAGGCTAATACAGTGATGGTAGTTACTAACTAGATCCTGGAAAATCAGATTCCAACATCCTCTTCCCCAGCCTAACCGGGCCGAGCCATAGATGCCTAAAGGCCATAAATAAAATTCAATTCAAATTCGTCATTTACGCTGGACAAAAGACTAAGAATATTCCATCTGTTGATGCTGTGCGAAAGAAAAAAACTGATAGGCGTTCGAATATATAAAAAAAATGAATATTGTGTGTGGCTCAATATTTCGTATTCTCATCTGAACACCTTTGTAAACAATATTCATGTTGCTGACTGGCTTCATTGTATCCTTCCCCATGGTATTTCTTCAGAGAAAGCTCTCTTTTTTTCTATTAGATTCAAAATCTTATGTTATGCAGACTCCCAGTAGCACACACGTTAATAAAACAGTTCAATGTCCGCCTTTTCAACGGTTATACACAACCAAAAAACGTTGAATTAACGTTGTACCAATATTTTTTGGTTGTATACAACCGTCGAAAAGGTGGACATTAAACGGTTTTATCAACGTGTGTACTACTGGGGCTGGTCCTCAACAAAACGAAAACATTCCTTAATTTTAAATACTTTTGGTATTCTGTTCTCATCTTCTTGAATCACATAACAACAATAAATTTCACTCAGCTGATCTCTCTTTGATGTTTCTTGGGTGCTGTCAATAGAGATGGCCAAACGGATTCGGATCCGGGTTAAAACATAAGTTCTCAAGAAGCCCGGATAGCTTTAAACTTAAGTACCTTTGAATGTGTCTAATATTTCTTAAAAGTTCAAACGGTTCTTCAATCTACTCCAACCAAACAATGTTTCTGTTAAAGCCATAAATATTGAATAACTCATTATTTATCTCTTCTCTTCTAGTTCAGTCGTTCATGTGCAGGTGGAAGTCCAACTGTAGTGAATACAATTCCTTTGCATAAAGCAGATGATCTGGTGTTAAGGTTTGAGTCACGTTTTGAATCAGGAAATCTTGCTAAAGCTGTGAAAGTTACAGACACTTATTATGAGCTTTACCTTCGAACGGATCTGTACACAAATAGACATATGCAATGGTATTATTTCAGAATAGAGAATATGAAGAAACATCTTTGGTACAGGTGAGGTTCTCTTGTTGTTCTGTACATATTAAAATTCACAACACTTACTGAAATGGATGGTTATATTAATAATGTCTCTTTGACCAAGAGTTTGCTTTAAGATACTGTATTCATTTAAAGATTAGTTTTTACTTTAACTAAAACTTTAAGGTACACGCCTAAAATAGGCTGTATTTTACATATAATTGATATTTTACTGAATTATTTTTATAAATATACTGTCACAAAACACTAAATTAATAGTAATAGTAATACATCTTCTATAAAATCTTACCAAGAAAATATCTTTATCCTTTAATATACTCTAAGGATGTATTTGTAATCCTGTATTTATTTGTGTTTTTAACAATATCTTTTGTTATAGAATAATAGGACAGTTTTACATGCAGTCTTATGAGAATACTGTTTTATTCAACCAGTCTCCTAAAACAGAATTACTGTACCTGTTTCTTCTAAGAAAATATAAAGAAGCAAATATATTTTGTAAGGTTTTGACGTTTATCAATTAAAGCAGACATAATGTTAAAAGTTTTTACAAAGTTTTAATAATATTTGGGAATTTAGGAGTTAGATTATATTAGATCATACACTAAATATTCCGTTACGAATAATCTGCCAAATGTATTACGAACAAATGCACTGAGTTTTATTTGTACTGTACGTCAAGAAGATATAACATCATATTTACGCTTTTAATATCCTATGAAATAGTTCCTTACATTATCTTTTTAATATTTAATTGATTTAGGTTCTCTATTGTAAATTTGACCAAACCTGAAAGTTTATACAGTTGTGGGATGAAACCGCTTATGTACTCCACGAAAGATGCAGAAGAGAAATCAATTGGGTGGAGACGATGTGGAGATAATATTACATACTTTAGAAACGATTCGCAGTAAGTTGAAATCCAACTTCTTTCTATCTCCTTGTTTGTGTAAGGATTTATAGTTATACCACAGAACAGTAACGGGAAGTGAGATGTGTTACACCGTATACTATCAATAGCATCTTGTACTACCATGTGACTCTGTACAGTAAAAACGACTTGTACTGCCATCTGACGAGTCAAATATGTCGGGAAGTCAGCATGGATGTAAATACAGTACACGGATTGACTGGCCCAATACAATATGGTATTATGCGGAACGTGATGTTCAGTTGTTGTTTTTTTTAATCAATTACACCTGCCAGGTACTCATGGCTTGTGCTGGCTTCAATTTCGGGTCGAGAGAAGTAGATCCGTCTACCGTATTTACATCCATGAAGAAGTCAGGAGGTAAAGTCGATAAATACTATTGGCTTGAAAAACACGTGGAATGTGATTTGCTCTTAAGTCAAGGAATACTGGTTTTAAAGTATCGAATCAGATTGGCTCTTACATTAGAAAAATATTTTCTATGTGACATTTATTGAAATAATTCATAAAATATGCTGCATCAAAGAACATTTTCTTTGTTTCGCAAAATATCACCCTCAAAATTGTGTAATTATCCGTTATTCACATTCAGTATTAGAGGAATCTTTCATTGTGAAATACGTCATCATATTTACTATAAATGTTCCACTAGTATGAAATTACCGCTATAGAGATACATCAGAAAAAAAATAATACCAAACAATCAAATCTTGGCTACGAAACCTTTTCTTTCATATTTTTCTCAAAACATTTCCGTTTTATAATTCTATCAATTATTACAATTGCATGATAGTAACTGACATCTCTAATTTCTACCCAATCGGCCGATTATTTTGCGAAACCAAGAAGGTTAATGTTTGCAATCCCCAAGTGCCATTATCTTCACAGACTCTGCAGTGTTGCACGGACCATTGAGCTGTATATATCATTTTATTAATAGATAGACTTCATAAGCGACAACTATAACAGCAATTGTCACCACTGTTGCGGTATACGAAGGAACATCGCACATCGAAGGATTAATGAAAATCAAAAGCATATTAATGTTAAACTATTTCATATAAAATCGAAAAATTGTGAAGTATATGCAGGGTTTATATTTATCCTTGGCCTTTACGACTGTCATTGCTAGATAGCCCAAATTGTTAGTAAAATTCGAATGACAGCCTTTTAAAAATGTTTAATATACTCTTTGGTAGAGTGACAATCTTTTTGTCTAACAAGCAAACATACTGATGGGGAAGAAAAAACTTACAATTTTTTTTCTTACTCATGTTTAGAATGTAAAAGTATGTGCACATGCAAATTTTGGCAACTCGAGCGCAATTACTTTGGGAGATATCGATGATAGAAAAGTCAGATTCTTGTTCCTGGCGAGTGATAGAAAAGTGTAGAAAAAACCATATAAGTTTAAATTACTGAAAGAAACCGAAAGCAAATACACAGTAATGGATACTGTGCAGAAGGTGCTACCTGCTGGAGAGTTTGTTTACCATGGCCGCCATCTTGAAGTCCGCCATATTGAATCTAGATTGATTTTCTTAAATGGGAAGGGGGTCATGTAATATGTCATTCTGGGCTAGAATGTCACGAGAAACACGTTTCTGATTTCAGTTTGTGCATAAATCTATTATTGTGAGAGAAATGGCTATGTGACACTAGTCTGGGGTAATGACGCATTAATCTAAAAACACCCATTACATTTTAAAATAACGAAGGAAATGAGACCGAAACTCATACTAATTGTTCCTGGCTACAGTGCCATATCGATATGGATTTGTATGCATTTGGGTTTCATTTCCTCTGTTATTTCAAAACTGAATGGGTGTTTCCATACTATTACATCATTACCTCAGCCGAGTGTCATATACCCTTTTCTCTCACAGTAATACATTTACGGCAAAACTCACATCAGAAACATATTTCTCATGAAATTCTAGCCCAGAATGACATGTTACACGATCCCCATTCTATCGCAGAAAATCAATCTAGATTCAATATGGCGGACTTCAAGATGGCGGCCATGATAAACAAACCCTCCAACAGGTAGCGCCTTCTACTCAGTATCCATTACTGTGTATTTGCTTTCGATTTCTTTCAGCAATTTAAACATATATGTTGTTTTTTTTCTACACTTTTATATCACTCGCCAGGAACAAGAATCTGACTTTTATATCATCGATATCTCCCAAAGTAATTGCGCTCGAGTTGCCAAAATTTGCATGTGCACATACTTTTACATTCTAAACATGAGTAAGAAAAAAAATGTAAGTTTTTTCTGCCGCATAAGTATGTTTGCTGTAAGCTTGAAAATATTGCCTGTTCCAGAATTAAGATCTAATCTCAAAATTTGCCAAATTGCCCGAAAATATGCAATTCTGAGGAAATGAGGAGGTTAACAAAGGGAATGTTTTTCTGATTGGCTATATCCAGCTAAAAAAATTCTTGTATACATCGAAATTAAATTACATTATTTATATATGAGTTATATGACTATTAGAATCATACTTAAACTTTGGTGATGATAATATTATCACAATTCTTTGATAATATTCCTATCGAATGATGCCATGCAAAAATAATAAATCTTGTATGTGAAACATCTATAAATATTAAGAGGTTAGGATAAGATGCACTTGGGAATGAAATGACAACACGTTCTTCCATGAAAAATGTAGAAAACTTGTGATCCAAATCGAAGAATGTGTTTTATTATTTCATTTGTCGTGGAACCAGTAATAAATTTATTGAAATTCGGTTCACAACGAGAAAAAAAAAATCATCCTTAAACGTTATGTATGATTAAGATATTAGTATACGGTATAACTGTCTGTGTATGTCCTCCTTTCGTGAATGTTTAAGGCGATGAAAATTGAGCAACAATGTCTTATACAACGCAATTCTTTTATTTTCAGAAGTGATGAAGAAGAGGAGAAAGATACATCGTACACACTTAGTTTCAACTTAAGTTTCCCTCACGATGACGACATAGTTTACATAGCACATTCATACCCTTATACTTACACAGATCTTCAAGATTATCTTATGCAGTTACATGTAAGTAAATTGAAACTGGTACTTTTAATTATATAAATTAATAGTTCAATGTGTTTCCTCTTCGTATGTGCAAAATCTCTGCCACTCCGTGGGCCTAAAGCTTTGACAATTCGCAAATATATAAGTAAACAAAAAAAAGTGCTCGGATAGGCGCCACGCTGGATAGCCTCGCTAACACAGGGAAAATTATATAATGCAAATTCAAATTAACAAAATTATAATGAAACCTAACGTTCAGATTCTTTCAAAACTTTACACAAAGGCAGATCAGAACAGAGCATGTGCTCTTCGAAAACCAGGTAATAAGAACAGATTCAGCAAATTAAAGGAAACAATTACTTTTGGATTTAAACCAGAATTTCTCTCTAT
This sequence comes from Lepisma saccharinum, assembly GCA_022664845.1. Classification (NCBI taxonomy): domain Eukaryota; kingdom Metazoa; phylum Arthropoda; class Insecta; order Zygentoma; family Lepismatidae; genus Lepisma; species Lepisma saccharinum. The sequence goes on from JAGDQP010012167.1 coordinate 20,814, forward strand.
TTCCCATTTTTTAGCTAGAATAGTTTGATGTTTGGCTCTAATTCGTGGTTTGCTTGCTCTAATCATTGACGCCCTTTTCTCTAATTTCTGATCAAAGAATTCTCTAATTATGTGGCAGGTCAGACAAACAAATCCCTATTGCAACCAGGCAACTCAGCACTAATCAGTTACTTCACATCAATTAACAATTCTGTTGAGACAACAATATACTCTTTATACGAAAACCACACAAACCAATTGATAGTTCAGAATTATGCAATTGGCGTAGAGGTTAGCACGTTGTATCCGTAATGTCAGTACTTTGCTGCATCACACCACGGCACAAAAAGATTAAATTATTTAATAAAATATGCCTCAAATTTGCCTTATTCGAGTTATTTACGCTTAGGAGGGGACTTATCTTTGGTTTATCTGCTTCAGTTAGCTAAGCTATTGTCAAGCAGACAACCAGCAAGTGTCACCTTTATTCTTATTAATAATTCCAAAAGTCATCTCCTCTTTTAGCCTGAGCTATTGTTGGGATTAACGACTTTGGATTGTAAAAGAGTTGCTTTAACTTACTATCCCGACATTTATAAATTATCTCTCTGGCCCACCCATATACACTAATGGCTAATAAACAAATATATACGGTAGAATATTATTGCTCACTCTCTCTCTGTTATTTACTTCATCTCTTAATACCGAAAGCTTGAGTTTAATTTCCTATCCAAAAATTTGAATAACACCTCAGAAGCTTAATACAAATATATTATTATTACCTAGAGATCAGACTTCCGCTGTCTGTTAAACACAATGGACACAAAGAATTAATTCCCTATGTACCAGACGGCGGACCCAACCACCTTACTCTTCCGTGAGTCTGGGTTTTCAAGATACCTTTCATTACCGTACCTAGTTCAAGACCCCTTCAAAGGCAAAGATCTCAAACTGAGTGAAGCTCAGAAAAATCTCAGAGAGAAAAAATAAGTTAGTTTCCGGAAACTAGTTCATTATCAATTGTATGCACTCCAATTGATAGATATGAAAATAGAATTCAGAGTGTAGCCTAACTTGCTCTCTTTTACCTCAAAGAATATATACTTATTATACGTGTCCCCGTAGAGGACTTGTCTTACCCTCTACTGTTCCTCATCAATTTTGTTACGTCTCGACTCGAAGCTGCTGTCCTGATTACTGAGCCTGGAGCTTTTCCGAACAATGGTATTTATAGGCCTTCCCTTACCTCTCAGGCCAGCATCAGTTACGCAGAAAACGAATTGGAAAGTTTAACTGACCAGCTTTCTGATTGGTCGAAACAGTTTGGTGCTTTACTCGAAGTGGGAAAGAGAGAGTACAACTCTGGTAAAAAGTATTTTATCCCCCTAAACTCTATATGGAAAGAGGAAAATCTAACATGTTAGCACATACATAGATATACAGTATACAATTACATGATTAAATAAAGTTACACACAATATATCAACAATTACAGAATCACAGTCACACATACATATAGACTTAAAACTACGAACTGGCGAGTTCATTACCTTATAATTAACATATTAATATATAACAATTAAAATAAAAAAAAAGGAATCAAAAAATGCTTTACAAAGTAACAGCTGAGAAGAGCCGAGGTGTTACAAAGGAAATTGGTGAAACATTCTATTGATTCCAACGACCAGGGGACTGTTGTGCAGCAGACTACAAGTTAATAGTTTTATGGTGAGTCTACCCTAGGAAGGCCATTTTTATATGTGCACATGTTGAATGGCGATTCTATCAAGAACGCAACCATCTTCGATCGTTTCTTTGCTATATCTATGTTTGAAGAGAGAAAACGAAACAAAGAGAATATATACATGGCGCTCTTTACTGCACAATTTAGTTTTTATATCGGTAAACTACACTAAAATAGGATTTAGAACTCAGAACCTCTTTGGTAAGCAGAAATTATAGTTATATACGGTCTTAATTAATTTGCAATGTTATTCTTATCATGTTCTCAGAATTGTCAGGCACTGAGGGCCAAAATTACGTTGGTTGTATGTATATATAATTTTATCTTCAAATTACACATTTAGTTAATATTTTTGGTAGGTATTTTCTATATGATATATGTTTGGCTTTAGCTATTACATATATGTATTACTTAATTGACATAGGATTGTTTTTAAAACATTGTTTGTGAGCTTTGTGGTACAGTAGAACATAGATTATTCAGATGATCGGTTATCTGCAAAGTGTAGAGTCATGAATAAGAAAAGAAATATGGTCAATTTTTGTTTGGTATGACTACAGTAAAGCTTGTATTAAGCCCATTAACAGTGTTGCGTTATTACTCTAAACTCTAGAACTCCTAACACCAAACTTATATTCCAGGCCGGAAGGTTACATGGGTAAAACGATTTTATTGTTATATTTAGCGCTGTACGTTAAGTAATAATCGATTATCCAGAATATCAGTTTTCCTGATATTATCAATATCCAATTAATCCGGATAATCGATGCTTTATTGTACTATATCCTGAAAACTCATTTTTTTTTCTTGTATTTGTGATCACGAAACATTATACATTACATTGTTTACATGCTATTACTTCAATTTGCTTGGAAAATATCTTTCTGATGCAATTGAATATTCCAGTTACATGGTGGTTTAAGAACTCACAGTAATAGAATGTGAGTCATTTATGAATGTACTACTTTATTAATCATGTTCGAATTTAAAAACGGATTTTTATTCCTTTTCCTATAACAAAATGAGTTTTTTTCCTCGTGTTGTTAACTTCATTTCCGCATTGTACAAACCATTGAGCCAAACTTTTAAATTAATCTTCCAGAATTAATTGAATATTGTTACACCACAGAACATAAATATGTTATTTGGTTACGCTGCTATGATATTAGACGATTTAATTCTTCTTTCTTTTTTTATTACAGAATGATCCTGTAAAATCTGAATTTTGTAAACTTCGATTGTTGTGTAGATCTTTGGCAGGAAACAATGTTTATTATTTAACTATTACGTCGCCTTCTCCAAATGATGAACCAAAGGTAAGCATAAATGAGCTAATACATTTTTGGTACAGTTTCAGGCATTGTGTCAGAATTTGTTTCTATTGATAAATTTGTCACAGCCATGGAAATGGAACTTCGAATTAAAGCAGTATTATGTGGCTTCATTTTTGGAATTTTTGTGTCTTATGGATAATATAGTTTGTACACTATTTCCAGAAAGTAATAAAATATATATTTTTTTGTTTTTGTATCATGGAGTTATAAATTTTAGTTTCGAATATTAACTTATGAATACATAGCAAATATTGGATAAATGTTAGATATTCTCTCATACTGAGTAATCATCAAACACTTCCCTGGACTAATAATTATTCGATCCAATTCCAAATGCGAATCAGTAACCCCCAATTAAAATGTGCCAAAAATAAACAAATTAAGTTTAGCTCATTTAACAAAACCTACCCTAATCTTATCTTTAGTTTTGACATATCTGTATGCAATAAGTATGTAAAGTGAAGCCAAATATTAGTGGGGAAAACGCATCTAGTTGGAGCTTGTTTAACTGTATTTTTTAACGTAGCAAGGAAGAGTTTATAATTGGTTCAAATCGTTATCAATATAAATGAAGATAAGAAGTTAAGAAACTAATTTCTGGGCAATTCGTATAATCTAACTGATCTGGTTCATAACACAGCATTAGACTCGATACAGTTGACATCAAATTAAAAATAAATAACCTCTACATCATCTACAAATGTGAATATTAATACGTACATTATGCCAGCTCATATCAATATCACAGATTCCAATCTGGATCCTGAACATGTACGAAGAATCCTCTTTTCAATCATTAACTACTAACTTAACATTACTGCAAGTGAATTGAATTGTATTTATAGACTTTCGGTTTTAGCAGTTCCAAGCCAGCAAATTGAAACTATATATTTAATTTATCATTTTACCTTCTTTTTAGTTATTCTGCCATCAAATGAGTGTTTCTTATCAAGTGGAAATAAACATTCTAATGGCGGTCTGCTTCTGCTCTAGTGAATCTCACAATCCCAAAAGAGCTGCTCGAAATATTATTCAACGAGAAAAGCGTTATTCGACTTTATTTATTTCAGTGATATTCGCAGCAAATGGTGGTGGAGTAGTTCAGAACGCAAGTTCTGAATAGTAGTTCGCAACCAGTTCAGAATTCGATATCTCACAAAGTATTCAGTGAAATGCCAAACAAAGCGACTTTAAATATGTCACAATGATTCCTCCCCTCGAAATGATAGTTGACTTTTTTTTTAACCTTTAAACGTCGAAGGACGCAACTGCTGCGTCATGGCTTTAAACCTTAATAGCTCAGCCCCTAATTAAGCTAGGATAATAATTTTGGTATCAATGTGTTCCTGAAGGATGAAGCTTGCCGCCAATATGCATTTTATTTATATGGGGGTACCATGGCAGAGAGGGGGAAGGTAAAGTTCGTGTTTTTTTGCATCAGGTTTTTTGGGGGGCTCAGTCATAAAAATTGGAATGTGAAGCAACGAAGTAGTCCACTACACGCTAATACCCTGCAAAAGTACTATTGCTTATATGGGGGGAGTAGGGGAGGGGAAAAGTTGGCCAGTTTTTTGAGTCTCAGTTTTTTGACGTAAATAAAATTTATTTTCTGGACGGTTCCATAGAAGACAAGATATATTTTCACTGAATTGGTCTAGAATGCATAATTCTTGTTGCTGTATGTTCTACGGACAATAATGAAAAAAAATGGTGTGCATATAACGTGGTACTATGGAGGGGGGAGGCGAATGTCAAATTCAATGAACTGTTCTTCTACGCATATTTTTTTTAGAATATTTACAACATAAAACGAATTCATTACGCTTTTCTTTTCAGTAAAACACAATAATTCTATTTTCTTTGACACACACACTCACAATAATTGTTTGTAGAAAAAAAAAAGTTTAACTTACTTATTTCCACGCATAATTTATTGTCTAGAAGCTATGCTAAAAATAGAAAGCCAGCCAGTTTACTGGCGTTGAGGTGATTGTTGACAAGTGGAAAAGATAACAGAGGTTTCGTTGCCGGCGGCGAAGTACGAATGAAATGACTAACCAAAATCAGTATCGTCAACCCACCCCTTCCATGACCTCCCTCCCGCCTTCTCTCAAATGCGAAAAATATTTCATCCCAGACTTCGTTTTTCTTAGTCATTTGAGAAGTGTTTGTGAGTGGAATCGGTATAACAATTTATCGTTATTTCGTTTTTCGGTTACAGTCAATTTCGAAGTGGATTTTTGTGTGATATAAAACTGTGGACGCAGAGGACTTGTGACAAATTGGTTCAGTGGCGTACCTCGTTATTTCTATAGAGGGGTGTTATTTTGGAAGCTCACGAAATTTCAAATTCGACGATGGCGCGAAAGTGTTTTTCTGAAAAAGACATAGAGGATCTACTCGATGAAGACACTGATGTTAAAAACTTGGAGGGAGTTGTGTTGGATGAAGAAGTTGAATATGCTGTAGAGGCGAGAAGGGGGATCGATAATGAGGTTTTTATTGATGATGGAGATGATGAATCTAAGAACGATCCTCAGCCCTCAACTAGTCAAGCCTCAGACTGGGTGAGGGCTGAAGGTCGTTTCAGACAGCGAATACTAACTGTTTCACAATTTAGTGGAGCAGTTGGAGAGTCTGTAAGGAATCTTACACACAAGAAAGGTGACGTGGATGTATACGTTAGAGATGATCTTACCGCAGTACGGTGGAATGATAAATGTGATGTGTATATTCTCACAAATATGCACGCTGCACCACAAATCGGGGCATTCCTATCCGCAGATAGAGATGCCCATAAGCCTGATGTAGTACAGGACTACAACTTGCATATGGGATATGTCGATCTGGCGGATCGGATGGCCAATTCGTACTCAGCAGCGAGAAGAACCAGGAAGTGGCCGACGAAGTTGTTTCTCCATCTCGTCAACATCGTTCTGGTGAATTCATTTGTAGTATGTGCTAATGCTCCATCGACGCATTTGGAGTTTCGGGAGCAGGTCGTTGCGTGGATTGGTTGCACTGGGGAAAGAGGGGGTACCCACTCACAATTTGTCCCAGGGCGCGGATGCGTAGCCAGAAACAATCCATCCAGGGACATCTTGGAACATATTCCATCGAAACTCGAACGTCGTAGACGCTGTCGAGTTTGTACGAAAAACGGGGTTTGTTAAGATACCTGGATGTTTTGTATTGGTTGCAATGTCCCACCCTGCGTCCCAGACTGCTATCGACGGCAGTCAGCAGCAGTGGTAAGTACTTTTTTTTTTTAATTTTTGCGAGGAGTTTCGTTCTGAATTTTTATCTCGCTTTGTATTGCAGCAATGGCTACCATTTTTTTAATATTATTGTCACAAGTGTATTTCCTACACATTAGCTTCATTTTGTCAGCGTAGGGTGACTGTAAGGGTTGCCAGGGCCCCCAAATTCTATTTTTCTATTATTATTTTTATTTTTTGTTTCTTCCTCTTCTACGAATAGGGCGCGAATTCCACAAGTAAAACCTCGTTGGAATCAGTGTTCCATAAGTTTTCCAACGAGGTATCAACCATTACTCTGTGATAATTAGGGGGGTCACCAGGGCCCCAACGTGAGAGTCTACGATTTCCTTCAAATCCCTGCCCGGTGTATAAAGTTTTTTTTTTAAAAAAAAAAAAAGCTACTCAATTAGGAAATAAAGGGAGTGGAAGTTTTCATTGAAACACTCTGTATGACTTACGCAATAGAATTAAATACTCGAAAAACAAACTTGACCTGAAATAAAACCTAACTTTGGACATACGCATAGGAAATTTGTGTAACATGTAAATTAAGTTTATCTTCCCACGCAATGAGACAAATTAAAAAAAAAATCGACAAGTTCTGTACATATATATATATACTGTATGTTTTCACTATGTAATTAGATATGTAATTATCCTTTAGATAGAGACTCTGATGAGAATATATAATGTGTAACAACCTTCGTCGTTACTTTATGAATTTTCTTTTTCTTTTTGAAAATTAATTTTTTTAAAGTAACATCCGCAGCTCGAGCCAAATTTACTTTTTGTATTTTTTTTTAAATTCAATATTTTATTTGGGAAGTTCTGATATGTGTAAAAGGAGGAATTTCATATTAGCTTAGTTTGTAAAAGAGAAATAAGTTTCGTTATGTAAAAAGAACCTCCTATGTTAATCTTTTTGGAAGCTTATTGCGAGCAAGGTTACGCGAACCGACGAAGACTTCGCCACGTGTGGGGTCTTAGCCTCTATAAAATTGCTGGTTTTTATGTAATCACCGCCGAGAGTTTAGCGAGGCTAGAAATTACACATCTGCTAGTTTTGCAAAGTCCTTCATATTGGTTAATTTTCTATCTTCGTTGGGAAGGAGGAATTTAGAAGCCTCTCTTCCCGTTTCGGTTATATGTTTGTGCTTCTGGGAGAATCGGGGAGTCCGCTGAATATCTTCAACCGAGTAACATCTCTCTAATAGTTTCTTCGATACGCCTCGAACAGCCTCCGCGATGTAGCGTTAATGGCTGGAGGGAGCTCCGTCATGGATCCCTCATATGACAGAACCACTGTCGTATCCGACGCAATCTACTTTTCGCCATAAAGTAATCTTCTCAAAATCGTAACAAGGCTCTAATATACATTATTTTCGGAAATTCATGATCTATATCGTTGCCGAGCAAGCTTTCTGAGACATTCTGCTGTAATTTAATTTTATTCGTTTTTAAATTAGTCATTTTGTAGCGAGTCGGAATTTTATCTGAATTAATGCTTCGTTTTTCGACGTCCCCGAGAATCTAAGCTTCGGCGTTAAAATGTCAAGATATGTAGAGAGTATCAATTACTTAAGGTAAAGCCTGTATTATTTTGTCTTTCTCTCATACTATCTTAAATAGCCCAGTGCTTTGATATTTCTTCCTTGCCATATAATTAAAGTAAACAATTACGCATGGGAGCGATCGTACACCGGAGTACGAATTAAGAGTGGAACTACTCCTTGGAGAGTTAATATACGGCATTGTGCCTGGGAGCAGCCTAAAGTTCCATCTTTTGAATAATTAGAGAAAATTGTTTGTAAGCTTTCACTCACGTGAAGAGTGGGCGTCGTTAACATTAAAGTAGAAGCAGCCGCCTCTAATAAGTCAATTACTAACAACGATACAGGCCAGAGTTCGTATCTTAAAAGATAATTTCTTCTGGATGTCTAATAACTTAATATAAAAGGAACTATGGTTAAATCTTAAATTCTCCTTTCTTTTATATAAGCTTGTCTCTCTCTTATTCTATTGTTGTCTTTTCTAAGTAGAAAAACACGACATGGAAGCGTGTGTTCGCTGAGTCGAACAAATTAGTGAATTTCTAGTAGACGCCAATTTTTTTCATTGAAGAATGGCCGGAGGTCTGCGATCTCCACGGCATTAGAGCTAACTAACAATGTTGTTGTCAGCCTTATTTTCCATGCAAGGCGAGGCTGGTGAAGTAGCTAGTAGAATATCTCCGGAGGCCGTAACGTCTCTGTTTTCCAAGACTCCACTCATAAATCTTTATCTGATTTTTAACTATTACATAACTTAATTCAGTCCTCTTTTTGCTAATAAGATCTTTTCCTCAAACGCTGTGCGGGGAATGCAAAGGGACTAATTTCGGGTAAATTCGGTTTATGAGTTAAAAAATTGTAAGTTGTTACTCAACCTAAAATATATTCATGCCTAATCTATTCTTGATTCTTCTAACATCGCATGAAGCAACTTTACGTTGCGATTATCTCTGCCCAGCAGCTTTTCACAAGTTGTCTGTGGTATCTTATTTCCCCGATAATTGAGGTTCGAAGAAAAAATGTAAATAAATAAATAAACTTGATAAGGTATCGTAAATTCTCGGGAACATTATGTTTTCCGTCCGATCCTTTAAAATAGCTAGTGACTATGAGCGAGCTACTGTTTAAATGGAAGTATTTATTAATTTCTCTAATGAGTGAAGATTATCAGGTTATTAATTCTGTTTGTAAAACTTCTCAACAGAAATCTTTGTTTTATGGCCGAGTTCGCGAACCTACAAACATCTAAAGAAACTAAGTTTTGAATGTAAGAAAGAATTGATCTATGTTGTATATAGTGATTGTATTTGATCTTCGTATAGTTTTTTTTCTTTTTATAATAATATTTATCCCCAAATCCACTAAGTGTTTTCGTTTCTTAATCTTAATTCCTTGAGGTTTTCTTTCAAAATAGAAAGGTCGATTGCTTTATTACTTTATAACGTGCTTTTAGCAAAGAAGACTTCGACCACAAAGGAGCCCCTGGCATATATACCGTTCCGCTCCGGATTATTGCTGCGCTGGTTGTATACTTATACGGCGTTCAGTGTTAACTTCTAAGTATTGCTTTCTTCAGGTGTATTTATGATTTAGAAGTTATTTTATTCAGTTATATATTCGTCGCCGATAGTGTCTGCAGTGAATTGTCTCTTTATTCTCTCGAATGCTTGCAATGGTAACACTGAGTAGGGAAGTTCTGCCGTATATTTATTCTAAAAGAACAAAGTATCAAAGGAGGACGGGAGATATAAGTAATGTCCATCTCCGGGTTCTCTATTATTTTATCTTGTTGCTCATATAAGTTCCCAAGGGAAATCCTATCCCTGCATGTTCGAGTGCTAGTTTGGGACATCTTTCTCCTGTTAGGTTAAAGTACTAATAGCTCAGCCGACTACTCATTGGGTCGTACAAGAACAATGAGTGGCGCCCGTCTTTTTAATCAGTCGTCGCACTGATCTATCCGGCAATCTCGAATCCGAACATGTCCTCAAACATAAAGCAAAAGCATTCGTAGCAAATGATATCTATAATTAACGAAAATGTTAAGTGAATATCTATAGGTAGCAAACCGAATGCATCTTTCAGAATTTATCAGTCACGTTTTCGGATGAAGCCCTCCTCCAATTTCTTCCCTTACAAATCTCAATCAGCTGTTATCCTCACCGCTGCAGCTCCTGTAAAACGCTTGATCTATTTTATCCATCTTGCTTCTGGGCGTCTTCGAGATAGTTTTCTCTTCTCTAGAAATCCAATATAGAAGAACACTTGTCTTGCATCTCGCATCTGTTCGTGTTAAATTTCCATCTCCGCTTTATCTTCTTTGCGATCTAGATCTCATCTAACTTTGCTTGAGATCGAATCCATCAATTTATCTTCCTGACGCTCTTAGTTACTCCTAGCATGGATCTCTCCATGGCTCTTTGTGTAACTTTTAAATTTTGAATCGTTTGCCCCATTCATGAAAAAAGTCCCAACCCATGGTAGCAGGCAGTAAATCTTTTCTTACCTCCGTTAGTTATAAACATTTTAGTAGAAAAGGGACCATTATCGTCTCGGTAACTCTCTTGCTGTCCCGGTAGCACCAGTACCGTGCTATGGAAATTTTTCTATGCATGGTTTGCCCATTCAACGTCCATGTTTCACATCTGTACAACATCACAGGCAAGGCACACGGATTATATGCTTTTAGCTTGAGCGCATTAATAACTTGGTTTTTGACAAATGAGCTTCGTACCATTTTATATTGTAATGGGATATGGATAAATAGGTCAGTGAGTTAAGCACACAAGTAAATAAACATTACATAAAGCTGACCAAGCATCCATAGAAAGCAGACGACAACAACCTCCAAGCGGCAAGTGTTGGAAGTTCTGAAGATACGCCCACAAATGAGGGTATAAAAAGGCCATTCAATCACCTTTGAAGGCATCACTTCTTCGATCCGAAAAGTGGTCACCTCTACCTGACTTGCACTGAAGTTAGGACTCTCACCTTAACCCCAACTTAGGTTGGTATACCTTTACCTGCTAATTCGCACTGGAGTTAATGTCCCGTCTAGGAATATCTTCCTTTCCTAAACCTATGTAAATCATTACAAGAGGTGATCCACTATAGTAGTAATTACAGAGCCCATGTTCGGGACGGTCAGATTATTATCTATACAACAAATTGTAATATATCATATATAGGAAATTCGTAATAAACTGGTGTCGGTAAAACGTATATAAGCATTGCTCTATTTATTCGTCAAATAACCATTCTATTTAACGATCTACGGTCATAAGGTCTCTACCATGATTTCATATCGTATATGTTAAGATAGTGCTACCACGTCATATACGATCCCAACACTACCTATATTTCCACAAACAACAGGGTGTTACTGAAAGATCATTACGATATCTATTTATTTCCTTGGTCATTTTGATATTCGATGTTTTCAGCTGTCTTAGGTAAGCACACTTAACACTTAAATCATTCATCTCTCCATATATCTTTATTTCTTTCCTTTTAATATGATAGCTTACACTACTTTTGGTTTACTTAAACTTATTTTAAGTCTTATTCTCAAACTCTCATTACTCAATTCTTGTATTCTCGTTCGAAGTTCTTCTTCACTTAAAGCAAAGATAATTAAATCATCAGCGAATTGAAGTTTATTGAGGCATTCACCATTAATTTTGATTTCAACTTCACTCCTGTTAAATTTTTCAACACTTCCTTCGTAGCCCCAGAAATTGGTGGGATTAAACATCCGGCCTCGCCCCATTTCCAATTTTGAATTTCTTACTCTCTTGATGTAGTCTAGTGACAGTCTAGCCTACATTTGAGTATATCTTTTGTACTAGGTTAACGTATGCACCTTCGACTTGATATTAAAGTACTACTGTCCAAATGACTGAATCGAAGGTTTTTTCAAAATCTATGAATCCTAGACACAATTGAAGTTCATATTCATTATTCATTTCCGTAACATCATCCAGAGCTTGTATATGGTCCAGTGTGTAAAAAAATCTACTACGAAATTCGACTTATGTGCTCAAATGATAAAATAAAGGACGGAAAAGTACTTACGTCTACAGAACGTAACTACAGTGGGTGCATATATTTCACACAAAAAGTTAGCTTTCGCCGACAAGACGTGGTCACGAAAAAAAAAGGAAAAAAGTTAGAGAGGAGCGGATATGCTACCCATACAAGAGGCAAGGTAACAGTGTGCTCAGGTCATGAAGGTAGAAGAACTACTAAAGTAGTTAGAAAAAGCACAGAAAGTTAATGGGAGTGAGGAGTGATATAAGTAACTGTGAGGCTTCCTGAATCTATAAGCATATAGTCGAATATAATTTAGTGTTGTCCACGATCGTCTTCTTCATACAAGAAATCATCAGACAGTGACACTATATCGAGAGATTACAATTATGATAGAACGATTGAAATATTTCTACCTAAGTGTATCTAGGTCTACTAGGAAATAATGCTGATAACTGTTTATATAACATGCTACTTAAGGTTAATGCAAAGCAACGATTTCCAACAAAAAATGGCAACACTACCTCCGTATATGTCTAATGTATTTTTATCGTTGCGTGAAATTTCAATGCTGCTCCTACAAATTCAAGCCTAGAGCGTTCTAACTTTCAGGGAAGGAAGTTCATAACCAATTCAAGAGTTTGATCAATACCGATTATTTATTTTATTTTTTGTTCATTGTTGAAAGAGCTTTATTGTTATAAGTTTTAATATTCACAACAGCAGTCAAGCGATTTCAACAATGAAGAAAAACGAAAATAAAAATCGGCATTGATCGAACTTTTGAATTGGTTATGAACTTCCTTCCCTGAAAGTTAGAACTCTCTAGGCTTGAATTTGTAGAAGCAGCATTGAAATTCCACGCAACGATAAAAATACATTAGACATATACGGAGGTAGTGCTGCCATCTTTTGTTGGAAATCGTTGCTTTATATTATTAACCTTAAGAAAAAAACACTAAGTAAAATTTTTAATAAATTGTTAAAAGATAATTGACATGAAGGTGATTTTATTCCATTAATGTACATTAAAAACAATAACTTTCTCTTGTAAGTGTCAGGATATTGGATACAGCAAAGCTGTAGTGAAATATATATATTCTTCTTTATGATATGTATAATTTGTGATGGGTGCAATAGATTTATTCTCATCTAATTTATTATCATAGTTTCTTGTTATTCCAGTAATATTATTCTTGTTTTTCTTTCAGAAAAAGAAAGCAATAGTCATAACAGCGAGAGTTCATCCTGGGGAGACTCCATCATCTTGGATGATGAAAGGATTTATAGATTATCTTACAAGTGAAACTCTTCAAGCTAGGGTAATGTGAATATGCACACGAAATGCTATAAATGTATAGATTAATGTGTAATGAAATGGAGGTTTGATCAATTACAAGTTATTGTATTATCCTTGTAATCTTACTTTCCCAAGATCCTGTAATCAGAATAAATGTAGAAAGGAACATAAGAAAATTAGGCGTTCATGTTTAGTCTATGTCAGCACGGAATCTAGATTTATAGTAGAAACAGAATCGTTCTTTTGCATACAATAACTTGTGATAGAAGTGGGCATTTTATGTATTAACAAATGTGATGTGATGGATGCCTTATGGCAGAATTTACAACTTTTCCAGGAAAAAATTGTACTGTGGTTTCCCGTCGTCATTCGTTTAACGCTTTTGTATTCTATGCTGATAATGTTTCGAAATATATATATATAAAAAGTATTGTGGAATCTACACAGATAAAGGTTACATTGTAAAATACTCATGCTGCGCAAATTTAGTGGTTAAAGGCACTAAAATTTCGCGACTCAGGCCATCACGGTAAATTGGAAGATGCTTGAAAATGAGCTTCTTCCTGGTCGTAAGGAAAGTTGAAGTTCTTATAACCCACACTGAACTCGCAAATTTAAGAATTTTAGCCTTCGTTCTCGAATTACGGCTTTGAATCTCGAATTATAACCTTCACTTGCAAGTTTTGTAGAAGAACCAACATCTTATTGATGGCACATTTTGGTCAGTCTAGGTTCCTGTTTAAAACATTCAGTGCAAATTGTTTCTCTTTCCAGATCGAAGGACCAAGTTGTCCACGAGAAACTTGGAATTGATACCGGCATACCATTTTGAACGCAGTGTTTAATTTCAATCATGTTCTTACTGCTTCACCACATGAAGTAAAAAGAATGAATAATTTATTTTCTTGTATCAGAGAATAACATGTTGGAGTAAAGCGAAAAAGTACATTTAAATTTCGAACACAGCTGTTATTAGAAATGTTTCTCCACACCAAATTTGTTTAAGTTTACTATAGAATTCTTAGTGGGATTATTCAATAATCTTAGGTCATTCTATTCAATAAACTTGAGTTTCTCTACTAACAGTTTTGGGAAAGTTAAGAGAAATGAAGACTGGAACGATGTAAGTGCCAAAAATCCATATCGCGTTTTTCATAATAAAATATTCGAAGTGCCAAGCCTAACAATCTATAAAACGCTACAAGTGTCTAGACCTTTGCAAATAGTACAAAATTGCGATGGAAGATGTCGTAGTGGTGAATGTGCCGGGCGAAGTGACCAGAAGGACCTAAATATCCGCTTATCCACTAAAACCGTTTTCCGTTCCAGTCTTCAAATATTATTCTATAAGATCTGAGTATATTTCGAACTCTGTTCTAAGTTGAACCTCATGTCATGTAAGATGTTCCTGCAAGCGCCACTAAAAGCTTTTCCTTTCAGGAATTACGGGACAAATTCATATTTAAATTAGTACCAATGCTCAATCCTGACGGCGTTATAGTTGGGAATAACAGATGCTCTTTGACAGGAAGAGATTTAAATCGTCAATATCGCACAGTAATGAGAGAAACATATCCGCCTATCTGGCATACAAAGGTTATGGTAAGAAGGTAAGAACATAATAATATATTTTTGATTACAAAAATCTATTTTGATTATAAATAAAAAAAATCCATCAGCTGGATTAGTTCCTGTTTTCGAAAACAATTTCAGTAAAACAAAATAAACAACAGTTTCTTCTCTTATAAAGAGTATCGCAAAACTCACTATATTTTTTTTAAGAAATCTCAGGGAACGAATTTGAACTTTGAGATAGTTGAATTAATATCATTTTAATAAGTTTACTTCTATGCCAAATTCAATATGGAGAAGAGAAACAGATATTACATTCAAGGTCAAAAAGTACAATCGCCACGTCGGTGTCCCTGCAGAAATGCACAAAATGGAACGTTCGTGAGGGCCAAAGACTCATTCCACATATAGGAACTTTTATGTGTCCATATGGCATATGGTTCGTTGTGGATGTGACGTAACACTTCCCAAAGTGTAACCCCTGTTGTAAAAATAATTATACAAAATATTATTCCTTTGATGTTGGCAGCTACAAAAGTTTTCGTTTACGTATGAACATGCACCATAAATTGTCTGAAAGAGAGAATATTAAACTATAAATAAAAGTTTTGAAACCTCAAAACATTACAAATATACAAAGTTTGTAAAAAGCAATGAATAAACAATACTTGTAGAAATTTAAAAAAATCACATGTAGTAGGTTTTCAGTCACATTATATTTATAAGACAAAGCAATTTAAAATAAAGACAACGGAGGTGATCCTCTTCAGTTTCTCAAAGAAATTCTTAGAGCCACATGTTATTTATCCCTCTTGCATCAGCGAATAGTTGAATTTCTTACTATCTCAATTTCGACGTGGGTTGTACTGGGGTGAGTTCTCAGATATAAGTCCACGATTTATTGTTGGCTCATCATCTGAGAATAATTCCGTAACTACTTGAATCCATATATTTGATTTCATTATGGGAGCCTTTCTGTGTTCACTAATTATCATCTAACACAAGCCATGTTGCTGGCCCATTCTTATATGGACTGAATGATTTATATAACTTGCTTTAATATATATATATATATATACAGTATATATATACAGTATATATATATATATATAACTTGATTTATATAACTTTATAAATGCCCCTTTTCAGGTGCAGTGATATATTTCTATTGTAAACTTAGTTTTGTAGTAAAATGACTATTCATTGTGCAACGTTTCAGTTTAATGTTTATATTATTTTTTTCTGTTATATTTGATATGTTATCAATTCTTTGGATTAAACACATACGTTACGCATTATATTTTATTCTCCTAAATGTAATATTCTTTATTGAAAAGGGATTTTCTTATTTATATTACAGTTTATTTGATTTTAGAAAGTATCATAACTTCATTATCTAACAGCAAACCATAAATTCAAGTTATAACTTAGTGTGGAAATGTAATACATTCCTCCTAAATGTATATCATTTGACGCACATGTTGTGGAACGTAAAATCTCAATATAGAGGTTCCCTATCTCCTAAAGTAATATAGGTAGATAAATACTGACTTCAGATTTGGATTGTTTGAAACAAGCTAGCCTAAAACGATATGTCACATGACCCACTTTTCATTACAAATTCTCGAGCAACTTCCAAGATGACGGCTTTTAAGATGGCTGCCATGATTCTCATGTCCCGAATCTGGTAGCACGGCATCCACGTTACTTCTATACAACATTTTGTCTCACTCCCTTCACGCGTTTACGACTTACAAGGTTGTTTCCAACCTTTTGTACTATACAGAATTCGAGTAGTCATTGGGCAGTTTCAGGAGGAAGATATCAATTCACAAATGAATGACCGTCCGTTCGGGTCTCAGCGAATCACATTCTTCAGAAACAACATATTTTCGCCCCAAAAGTTTTGTTCGAGCAAAGAATGTTCCCTTGTTAGTAATAATTCGACATTTCTTGGAACCTAGGAATATCTTTAGAAATAACATATACTTATGCTGCCCTTGATTTATGATGATGATTGCCTTCTTGCTAAGTGCACTATTGGAATGTAATATTAAGTATTGGAGAAAATGTTATGCTTGGGAATGACTTTAGAATGCATATGAAGTTATTGAGGAATAAAATATTGGAAGTCGCGTAGCCATCACATTCATTGGAAGTTACATTGTGTGTTCCTTAATTGATATAGTATATCTAGTTAAGTCAGAAGCAGTAAGTTAATTATTAAGTGTTTGGATGAAATTCGTTATATCACAAGATTCGGCCAAAGCTGATTTACTGTAAGGTTATCATCGAACCCACATGAATTTAAAACTAACACTATTGTCAGAGTTAGCACTTACTCAGGTTGGAATAACGAAATTAAAAAAAAAAATGATTCTACTCGTAATTGACTCTCTACAAGAAGTTCATTAAGGATAGATTAAGGATACCACAAGAAAAGAACGTGCTTTGTCCATTTTTGGCGAAAATGACACAAGAGTGCCTTCATTTAGCTCTTTGAAGGACCTTAAAAAAATTAACAAGTATTTTAATTCAGTCATTAAGATTCACTAACATTCATGAAGATAGGATGCACAGTTCATTTGCTGCAAGTAAATCTTTCTTGCGGAAGACGCACGCTCTTCTCCTGCGGTCTTCATATGTTTCGGTACTTTATGTTCTATCTTGAAATGGTCTTTCTTGTGTAGACATATTAGATATTTATCTTACTTTGTAGACTTATGGAGGAATGTGGAATAATCATGTACTGTGATCTACACGCTCACTCAAGGAAGCATAATATATTTATCTATGGCTGTGAAACTAAACCTTGCTCTGACAAACGATTGCAGGAACAAGTCTTCCCGCTAATGCTTCATAAGAATGCAGCGGATAAGGTAATATTGTAATTATTAAAATATCAAAATCCTTAGAGGTTGCAGCTGACAATGAAAACGAATTAGTAGGTTTAATTTATCAACATGAAAAAGTTAAAAATAGATCAAGTAAATGTTTTTAATAGTAAATCAACAAGAGGGACAAGTTAGCAAAAGTCGAAAGCTGGATCTGACCCGAAAGTACGAGTTCAAGGTAAACTAATTGTGATTTAGCATTACCTTGCATCTGGTAAATATTATGTAAACGTCGTATTCCGAAATTTGTTAACCTGATGTACGTACCCGAAAGAGAAAGAAACAAAACTATTTTAGTGTTCAACAGACATGGTCGTAGTCGGGATACTGAGTCCCATTCATTGAACAAATCTTCAGTACTTAATTCAGTCCTTCACTTGAAGAAAGATTTATGTCCCTAAAGTGAGGTTTAAAATTACGTAATAGGCGGAAGTCACTCGAAGTCGAATTAAATTGAATGGGTAAGATTAAGAAGGAAAATATTCCAAATTTTCAAAGACAAATATTCTATCAATTTTTGTTGCATATACGTACCTTACGACAATACCAGCAAATGACAGTCTGTGCAATGTTCTTTGGGTTTTTAGGCATAACTTTTGTAATTATATATTTTTTTATTGTTAGTTTAAGGATAATTAAAGTAAAGTCAGGTGGAAACTTTTCCTTCTTTATCTCACCCATTCGATTTAATTGAGTTGATTTATGGTTTTTAGGCATCTATGGCTCAAGCCGTGGAAGTTACTCAACCCCTGGTCAAGAAGATTAAGAAGGTCCTTGCATCCACATTCACGAATACCAAGAATTGAGAATGGCAGTCTTAATAACTCCTCAAGAAAGAAATTAGAATAATTGCCCAGAATCATGATAAATACAGCTGCAAAATTTGTTTTTTATTCAAATTAATGACTATTTCTTGTTTATAAATTACTTGCAAAAAATTTTCAGAATTCAAAAACACTCGAATATTCATGATGATATAACAGGAATCGACAGAAATTTGGTGTTATTTTGCATAACACTACGTTGCAAAATCCACAACCTGCATGGTAATGATGGTGTATAATAAATTTCCAGTCTGTATAAGAGTATCAAACTCCTTTAATCAGTTCACTGGCTCAGTCTGGAATGTACTGCAGAAACTAAATTTTTATTCAGTAGAGGGATATTTTGAATTTAATATGCAAAACATGAAAATGAGTTAAAACAGTATTAAAATGCACCACATTGTCAGAAGGCTGCAGTCCAATTGTGAAAATAGAGAAAGATGTAACATTCGTAATTGAGCATTGTTTTATTAATTATAATTTTTTATAGTTCGAATAGTTGTTATAAATTTAATTGTTTTTATGTATATTTTCATTCATATTATATCATTTTAACAACAATGTATATTTATTGTATTCTATTCTTCAGTTTGCGACATCCTATATCATTGGATTACACGTTCAATTTGTGCGGTAAAATATATGCAAGAAACTCTGAATCCGATTCAGTTGATTCTAAAACACACAACCAAAAAAGAGTAGAGAAAACAAAACAAATATAAACTTTGCACAAACTTCTAACAATGAAGTTAAGGCTTCAAATAGATGCATTAAGGGGAGGGGGAGGGTAGTGGAGGTCATAAAAGTAATGGACAAGTTTAAAACGTTTTCAACATTCCTCATACTACACGTACTCATTTTTGTTTCTTGTTTAGCATGCAAAATTTAAATTAGAAAATGTAAAGTGTTGTTGTTGTTGCGTGTGTATGTTTGTGTTAATACGTGTATCTGCCCATGAACATATGTGTTGGGCTGGTATAGAAGACCTTTTATGTTATTTCCTATTCGTTTAGTTTTCCTTCGAGAATTGCAAATTCAGGATACAAAAATCAAAAGAAGGAACCGGTCGAATTGTAATTTGGATGATGGGAATAGCGAATAGTTACACGATGGAAGCATCCTTTGGTGGATCCTCGCTTGGGAACCGAGCCAACACGCATTTTTCCACGGCTGACTTTGAATCTATGGGAAAGTACTTCTGTGAAACATTGCTTGACTTTTCTGATGAGGACCCTGCGAAGGTACGATTCAATTTATTTAACTGTAGACAGTGATATGTAATCCACATAATATATAGCCCCATGGTCACTCACTCACTCCCCATCTTGGATCCAAAATGGCCGCCAAACTCATTGTTGTATAAAATAGGGAGCCTAAATGGCTGAGGCTATTGAATTGAAATTTGGTATGAAGGTACATTATCGCTAGTAGGTTACGAAAATATTTTCAAATTTTGTAAAAGTCGCTATCTTCAATCCAAAATGGCCGCCAAACCCATTGTTGTATAGAATACTCAGTCTAAACTACTGGAGCTATTAAAATGAAATTTTGTATGGAGGTACATTATCAATAGTAAGTTACGAAACTATAACACAATGTACCCAAAGACGTCATCTTGGATCCAAAATGGCGGACTTTAGATTTCATTTTCTGCAACCTTTGAGCTAGAGGTACGAAATTTAGTATAAAGGTGTATCATAACTAGTAGTTTAGGAAAATAATAAAATGTTTTGGGAAAGTCGCCATCTTGGATTCAAAATGGCAGCCAAAAACCATTTTCGTCACCGTCTGTGCTAGAGAAAAGAAATTTTATTTGAATGTGTACCTTCACGAGTAAGTCACGACAATATAATAAAACGTTAAAAAGGTCGCCATCTTTAATCCAAAATGGCCGCCCGAAAACCCATTTTCTAAACCACTATGACTAGACAAACGAAATTTGGTATGAAGGTGTACCATGACGAGTAGGTAACCAAAAATAGTGGAAAAAAAACATGTCGGGGCGCGGGTCTATTTGTACCATGGAGGCGCAGTTCGCCAAAGAGTGTGTGGGCCGCAGCCCCCACAAACTTCCATGTTGTGAGCGCAGCTCCAACGGGGTCTGGGGCAGCGCCCCCAGCGAAGCAAAGCGAGTAAATTTATTTAACTGTAGACAGTGATATGTAAATAATAATAGTAAATCCTTGTTTTTTTTAAAAAAAAAATGTGTCCATTATGTATGACACCTAGATCTACAATACATTATTCAAGTACTTATTCATCCTAATTATCTCATTCTAGAAAATTTTCTGATATGTGTATATCCATAGTACAATATGATGAACACTACTGTGTAATGGTTTGGGTCTAAGTGTGTATATTTTTTTATTATGATTTCATTGACAAGGGTTGGTTGTAAGTGCAGTCCTTGAGGCCCAAAACATGCCCACTAAAATAAATAAGAATCTATTCTGTTGTACTCTATTCTATTCTTAAACTCAGGTTATTAATAATGTAAAGGTCTCTCAAACATAGAGACCCACCTGAATTCAATCAAGTTCCATCTTTTCTTATCTTCTCTTAAGATTACTTCAGGATCGTGTTAACCAATATTAAATTGTAAATAAGGTTTTATTTGCTATTGTACTTACTGTATATATTTCCAATGTTTCCTCTTTGTCAACACTTTACTGTAATTATCAGTTGTTTCATTGTTTCATTTGGATTTTCATTGCAAGAATTTGCTACTAAAAGCTTTCTTCCCACTTTCCTGTTACTTTTTCCCTGTAAAATAGTCAATTTTGGAACTAGAAATTATACTGCAAATAGCAGACGGTTACTCAAAGAAAGTTCAGCCTTCTGCATTCCTAGCGGTTTCCTGCCTTTCCTTTCTCTTACCGATATTTTTTCTTCCTTCCTGTTCTTCATGAATTTCATCCACCTTCTTCCTCTTCCTTATTCCTTTCAATCGTACATTAAATGACAGTCAAAGTAGGATAATTCGTAACTGAAGGGATAACAACAAAAATTTGAATTACCCCAAAGTTTCAAATTGTTCAAAATTAGAATTTAAAACAATGTAGATAATTTCAATACAGAATTAAAATACGGTAGTGTACAGTACTTTATCAATAAAACCGAAAACAATTTATTCTACTGAATGTTATTAGTTGAAATAAATTACAGCAGTAAAAGTTAGTTTCCCGAATGTTTTGCACAGTGCATAGTATTTTTGAAATGTTACTTTAAGAAAACATTTTAGTTTTTTTTAAAATGGCTTGGCATTTTATATTGTTTCTTTTAACTTAACTTGTGTATATTTATTGAGAGAAGTTGCAAAGTCTCTCAAGATCTTAACCTTTAACTGTACACTCTTCTCCATTACCAGGTGTATGCATAAGTTTTTGCTTTTTTTGGGTAAAGAAAACACGTAATTTTCAAGGGAAATTAATTTTGTTTTATTCAAAATATTGGCCATCGGCTTCTACACATTTCGCCCATCTTTCAGGTAATTGATGCATACCATGCCAGAAAAACTGCTTGTCTTTTGCGGCAAACCATTCGTCGAGCCAGTTTCCAACGTCTTCGAAATTGCTGAAGTGCTGCTCTGCGAGCGCGTGCCCCATTGATGCGAAAAGGTGATAGTCAGATGGCGCCAGGTGTGGGGAGTACGGCGGGTGCGGAAGGATGTCCCATCCAAGTGATCTCAAGGTGTCCTTCACTGGTTTTGCTGTGTGAGACGGCGCATTGTCGTGTAACACAATCACTTTGCCATGTCTTCGGGCCCATTCCGGCCGTCTTTCGATCAATGCGTGATTTAAATTAATCATTTGTTGGCGATAGCGTTGTGCATTAACGGTTTCGCCGGGCTTCAAGAGTTCATAATACACAATACCGCTCTGGTCCCACCAGACACAAAGCATGGTCTTCTTGCCGAAGCGATTTGGCCTTGGTGTTGAAGGAGACCGGCTTCGCCAGGTGAAAGCCAAGATTTTTTACGCTTCGAGTTTTCAAAATAAATCCATTTTTTTTGTCACCTGTCACAATTCGATACAAAAAGGATTTTCTTTCGTGGTGTTGAAGTAGCATTGCAGAAGTGACTTTGCGATTTTCCATTTGATGTTCATTCGAATCGTGTGGGACCCATTTACCCAGTTTCTTGATTTTCCCCATTGCTCGTAAACGTCTGCTGATTGTTTCTTGTGACACATTTAATGCTTTTGCCAATTGCTGTTGAGTTTGAGTTATCCTCCAATAACACCTGCAATTGCTCGTTTTCGCACTTTTGTGGTCTACCAGAGCGCGCACTGTCTTTCACATTGAAATCACCACTTTTAAATTGTCGAAACCATGTCTCACATTTTCTCATCGATGGAGCGTGTTCACCATATGTTTCTACCAGCACACGATGACTTTCAACAACCTTTTTCTTTTGATTAAATAAGAAAAGCAATGCGTGCCGCAAATGTTCTTTTTCAGGCACAAACTTCGACGTGATCACTGGACGATAAAACAAAGACGCTAGTGTTCGGCGGACTCAACTTGTGTGTGTTTATAGTTTAATGTCAGACGAACAAAATGACGTATGTGCCAAATGAATACGCTGCGTACTTTCCGCTGGCGCCATCTCTTAGGTAAACCGGAAACTACTTATGCATACACCTGGTACATATATACCTTGAATCTTTTAGCGATAGTCAATTTTTTGTACTTAGAAAGGGTTGGTTTGAGCTAGAGAAGCATGATGGCGTAGGAATAACAGCTTAAATCGTACAATCACAAACGCAATGTATCAGTGAAACTCTATTCAGTTCAGAACAAAAACTACTGTTGAATTTGGTTAAAATCAACTTCTCAACGATTTGTGACAGTAGAATTGATATTTTAAATAAACAATTTTCATGGTTATGTAAGTTGTTCTGCATAGATACATATTTATGTCGATATTTTTTTTTTATTTTTATTTGTTTTCCACATGCTTTTTCTTACGGAAACTTCTATGGTAAGTACTTCTATGCTGCATTATATGCTACAGTTTTGCATTCATTATCAATGTACAATTTTTACTGTGAACTTTAAAAAGGTTTCTGGGTAAGCTTGGCTTTTGTTTTATATTTCGTCGTTGCTGTTGCGTTTTCTAAATATCGTTACTCATACCGGTGTATGCTATAAACCCAAAATGACATAACTGTTATCGAGCCAGGACAAATAGAATAACGTATTATTTGTTAATAAATGGTAAAAGAGTTAATGAAATGATCGGAACATGGGTCTTTGGAAACACATTTTGTCAAATGATTGAATCATATCATAAATTTGGTGCGACATATTTAAAAGGAAAACACGGACACAAAACAGATCGAGCTCCTTAAAACGAAACCTTAGGTCATTGTCAATCAAAGTGTGCCGTTAAAGCTTGTGTTTCCATTTGAAGAAAGAAAAAAAAATTAATTATTTCAGAATACTTTTTTTTGAAGTAGCAACCTTATGATACACGGCAGTCAATCATTAAAGCCTTTGGGAACAGGTCGTTCTACTGGCTAATGTTTCTGGTTTCCAGATTCACTCCTGGCCAAGACCAAATGATACTTTGAACTAATGCACCTTTTCCGTTCCTTTCTCCACGAGTAGCATTAAGGTGTATAACGCCATAGACCTGCGTTGCAGTAAATGCCATAATTCTAAAGTTTCCAAAATTTTCAATAAGTAATTAATAAATTAATCTTTGGTAACTTATCCTATAATTCATTTTATTGACGTTTAAAAAGCGTGAAATGAAGAACTTAATTTATTACTAAATAATGCCGTATTTTCCCCAACTCTAATAATTAAAAGCTTAATTATTACGGCAAAAGGAATACTGAAATTATTATATTCTATTGTGTATTTGCTTAAGAAAGAAACTCCGACGGGCTGAATAAAGTCCATATTTACCTATTTCAATGAAAAAAAGTCTGTCTTTCTTAGCTGTATCTATAAAATACACATTAAACAACTGTAGAAGTGGTACTTGGGTAGTACCCATGTATTTAATAAGAACATTATTTTTTTTCAAGGTATCTGTCTTTTGATACCCTTAATTTTCACGTTGGGCACATGGCCTGACTCCTCTACATCCAGAAAATTGTGACTACAGTATTGTTAAGCCCTGCTATATATCTTTGAAACCCAGCATTATCAGTACCTGATTGTAATTACCACTACTATTTCCTTAGGTTATTTGTATTATAGTCTTCACATCGAACAGACTGATATGAAATATTGAAAGTTAAATATGAAAATAAAATCGATGATGCAATATTTTTTCTCTTTGTTTTTCTTTTATAGGCCACTGTAGGAGAGACTAAGAAATAAAATAATTAATAGACTTACAAAAGAAGGCTCCAGTGCTGACGAGCCAACAAACATTGATCTTTCAGACTATTCAAGGTAGGTTCGTTCATTCTCTTCCAAAATATTTGTGTGACACTGTATTGCCAGTAGTGATGTACAGGCCGGGAAAAACCGCACATTTTCGAAAAAAAAACACGCGAAAATGTGTTTTTTTTTCCAGGAGGCCAAAAAAAAACGGTTTTATTCACGATTTTTTTCCATAACGAATATTCACTACTTAGCACATCTTATCCATTTGTTGTTCAGGTTTAGTAAAATTAAAGGTTATGTTAAAAAATGTATAAAAAACTTTCTATTTACATTAGAAATGCAATATATCTCATTAGCACCCTTGTACATGAGAGATAAGTTCCATCCACGTAAGGTGCTTAGGCATCTTTGGCTCAGACTCTGAAAATTTAAATAATACCTTATAACTTTGTCAGAAGCAGTCACAATAAGCATTTTTTCTAAATGTTTATTTTAAAAAGGAATCAACATTTTAAATACTTTATTGATCATGAAATAAAGTAGAGCCCCTCCTCAACACAATAAAAATTATAAATGCGTGTATTGAGTGAAGTTAATCAAACAAAAAATCATAATTGTGTATTTTAAGTGTAGATAAATTAATAAAGATGCATAATTCAGACAATGATTTATAAAGAGAAACACTATAAAGAAAAATTACCATATTATTATGAGCACCTGATCAAGCTCATAGGATCGAAAGAAACATTGATTAAAGTTAAAATTAAAAAGTTTGAAAAAATCCGAAGTATCTATGGAGTCTCCCCGTCACAATCAATAACAAGAATCTAACAATACTTTTATTTACGTAACTTTCCTCTACTTCTGGTCTTTTCTATTCTTCTCCTGGTCGACATTTCAAAAGACTTCCATACTTGTGTAAGAGGTTGAGAGTTAAGACCGCTTTAGACGACAGCATTTATCCTACGATGAATCTTACGATTAGCAGTAGTACCAGATTGTGAAAATAAGAATGCTACAATAGGACAAGATGCTATGATATAAATTCATAACTATTTTTCTTTTTACGCTGGCACACTACTTTCGCTCAGATTCATCGTACGAGAAATTGTATCGTCTAAAGCGGCCTTTAGTTATAAGTCTGTGAGTGCTTAACATCATATTGATGTTTGTAGTTTTGTACGTTGTTATTGAGATTAGAGTTCGTAATGGAGAATGTTTGAGAGTAATATCGGCTCTTATTGATTATCTGAATATTCGTTGAAGTAATACAGAATGAAGTATGAAAATGTGATTGTGCTGGTGTAAATGATTATGCTGATTCTGAAGTAATGGAAACTCAAAGTTCTACAAAGTAGATATTATTGTATTTTAACGCCAGCTGTATAATTAGGGTTACCAACTGGAAATTGTCAAATGCAGGACGAAACTTCGGAAAAAGCCGGACTTCTTGAAAAAATGCCAGACGCAATGAATTTGCAACAATGAACATTTTTTCTACACAATCACGTTCGTTATGTATCTTTTTATCTAGTGGTGAAAGTTTTTGGGAGGTGAAAAACAAAATATTATTTGCTGATGTACTATTTCTTATCATTTTTTTGTACTTTTCCCAATTTCGCGCACGGAGACAGAAATAGTCGAGTGCGATATATCGACAGTACCACCAACCACACCGACGTCCGGTAATTTGTTACCCAAATGTGACAAATTACCGCACGTGACCATAAAGTTTACCGTAAATAACACAAACAAAGTACATTTTGGTGTAGTAATGTCTTACTATTTTTATTTTTAAAATGTCGGACTTTTTCAAGAAAAAGACAAATGCCGGCCTGTCATTTCTAAAAAGGTTAAAAAGCCGGACTGTTGGTAACCCTATATATAATGGAAAAAGAATGATACTATGCTTAAAGGTGTGTGACGTAACGTATTTAGGAATATTGGTAGTAGAATGAATATTCTGACGTCTGCCAATGAAAATTGTTCTTGCCAAATAGTTTGAGGAATTACGATTGAAGCAATCTTGCTTTTCCCTTTCCCCTGGCGCTTACCTTCGGAGTTTTAAAATAAGTTTCTTACCTTTGTCTTTTAGCTCATCTCTTGAAGCTTGATTGGATCAAGTAAAACAATTGACCTCTATCTAAAAGCGATACTGGACTGATCGATGCCATTAAAAATGTAATGAATGTATGAAACTAGAGAACAGAGGGGGCACTTGATCTCGATTATTCATTTCCAGTCTAAACTAACATAGACCAAATTTTCGGGTTTAAGTTTTTGTTGTGCGGCCATTTTTATTTATGTCATAATTCTTGTAAAAGATAAATATTAGTTACAGCACGTACTATTATATGCACAGCCCGGTACGTGCATAACTCAAGATTTAGCTCGGTTAGAGCCAAAAATTGCCCAATGACTTTAAAATGAAAACTCAAATTCAAGTACTAGGAATAAATGAGAAATGGACCGCACCATGATAATAAGCAAAACAGGCTGGGTTAGATCTGAAAATCTGGTCGATATTGCATTACATTGAAAGTGGACGATCAAGGTTAAATGTTTGCTCTGTCGTCTACCTTTCGACACTAGACGATCACTCCATTATCATTACGTAAAGTTCGATGAGTAAAGCATTGTGATTACAGTTTTCGCCATGTCCAAGTAGGATTGTTTAATTTTTTTTTAATTATTTGAATATGTGTTTTTACTTGACAGTGATGAAGGAGATACAAGTAGTTGTACAGAAGATGATGAGAATACCAAGCAGCGAGGGTTATGGCACTCAAGTCAGGAAGAAGAGAGTTGCGTTCAAGCAGCCAGTGTATTCGATGATTCTCCGTCAACATCGCAATTGAATAAGAAGCTGAGAGAAAGAAGAAAGTATTTGCTGAGGGTAGAAATTTCATTTACTCATTTCACTCTAGCTCTTGAGTTGTGTGCCAACCATAAAATGTCTCGATCAACAAGCTGAAAATATAAAAATTGCTTGTGCATACCCTTGATCAATACTTCTACGATAAGCAACAATAAGATAGTAGAGCCCAATATCATATTCGTGAAACTCCAAATGCATTCTAAAATAAAGTTATAAATGAAATAATAATAATAATAATATCAACACATTCTTCAAACAATTTTTCGTAGTCTGGTACCACCTTATAAACTTCATGAGACATCCATACCTTAAAATAATTGAAGCAGTATTGAGGAATCCTATATTATCGATTCAGGTTGTATTTATTACAAATTAAAACTTTCCCAAATATTTGCCTTCGTAAATGTTGTAGTCATTTAGTCAGATGCAAAGCTTTTCTGCTACAATCTGCTACCGTCTTCAGGCAAATTTAATAAACGGTAATTGAATGTTTTCTTTTCTGGATTCTTTTTAAACATTTTTTTTTTAAATTATTTTGCTTTATACAGTGGCAAAGCATTTTTATAAGTCAGGAGTTTATTTTACAAATGTGTTCATCACTATTATAAAATTATTTATATTATTCACTAAATATTTCACTCTTGCAAAGAATATTTTCAAACCATTTTAATGAAATATCTTAAAATTCAATTAAGACCAATACTTCTTTTTTTGATCTGAACCTATACGCTGTGTCAAAAATATGTTCTTGAAACATTTCGAGAAAATTTTGAAGGATACTACTGATAATTTGTGCGTAGTTTTATAACCTTTCTTATACATCCTAGGAAAATTATTTCATACATTTTCATGTATATAAATATCCGTAACTCCTTAGCTGTTTTTATGCTTTATATTTAGCTTTAACTATTTTTTCTGTATATCTTGATTGACATAGGATTTACCTTAAAATATTGCTTAAAATATATTTTAAAAATATTTAGAAAATTTATTTCTTTTTTGGGTGAATGCTACCTTCTAAAAATTCCATTTGCCTTATATTTGTGAAATCTAAACCCTATACATTAAATTGCATATAAGTTATTGCTTAAATGTTCGTATGACATGCTTCATCAACATGTGTATATATCCCTTTTCATAAACTTGTGTTTAATATAATTTAGCCATTTCGAGGTTTATCAACACAGAAGTTTGTGTACGAATATTCAAAATGATAAGGAATTTCATCATTAAACACAACATATCAACATCTTCATACACATAAATGTTTATGAACATTGGCTAGTGTGTACTCACCAGCATTTTTGCTGTGCTTAGCTTTACGTATGAGCTAAGTAAAAAATGAAATGAAAGAAAAAAATAAGAAAAGGGAATATTCTCTTTCTCTCTTCCATTCAATTTCATTTTTTTTTTTTTTAATTATCATTTTGCTATTTCAAGTAGTTATGACAGTGATAGGCGGCGTGATGATCAAAGATTTTGATACCTTTCTTGTCAATATGTACGCACATAAAAAGGCCTGGTGTGGACTGGTTGTCAAGAAGTTGCCAACTGAAGCGTACAGGGAAAGAAGGGTGATTTCTCGAAAACGCATGTTAAAGTCCAACTCTCTCATTTACTCCCATGTACTGGTATTTCATATTCTTAAAATCGCTATAATTGGGTGATTGTTTGCGCTTTTAGATTGGAACTTTCTGAGTGGTTAGATGTCATTATGTAGTTCTTGCTACGGGTGAAAATTCAATTATTTTAAAAAGTGCACCTTCCTTCTCTTCAACTGTGGATAATACATGAGATGAAATGACCTGAGTAAATTTATATAATGTATTTCGAAACCTTCTTTTTCTTTCAAAGTAGGAAATCCCATACACCGTTTGCTCCCACGTTTACCAAGCTTTACCCCAACGACACGTGATGTGTTAAGTTCCGATAACAATTCTAAAGTTTATTAGTAAATGTGTTATTGATTTGATTTAAATTGAATTTGTGGCAAGAAAAAAGTAATGTTCCCACATAGCAGAGTACGTCCCTGGGACGTCCCATTTAGATCCCATTACCGTCAGAATGGTCCTGCTCCCATAGCGATGTCCTAAGGACGTCCGTGGGATAACTCTGTGGGCAATACAAACAGTTCATCCCGTATGGATGTCCCCCGGAAAGCCGTGCGGGATTACCTACCTGTAATTTCTATAAATAAAATGGACCTTACTATTATTATTATTTAATTAATTATAACTATACGAAGGATATGCCTTCGTATAGTTATACGAAGGATTAATTATAACTATACGTCTCATGGATGTAAACGGGACTTTAACGTCCCGTCCTACGGACGTCCTACTTAACGTAAACGTCCTACGGACGTCCCGATATCCTGCCAGGAGATCCGTCAGATATCCCTCGGACGTCATTTTGCTATGTGGGTTATTTGCTTCTCATGTGTTTAGTTCTTTTATTTTATGTTCTATTCAGTTGGTTTGTGTTTTATTTAATAAAACTAAAAAAAAA
>JAGDQP010012168.1:0-51026 GCA_022664845.1 Lepisma saccharinum
AAAACTAGTATTGGTGCCAACGTAGAACATCCTACAACTACACTTAAATGAAGGAATATCCAACAGAAAGTAACTGTGGTTAAATATAGCTTAGGTGCGAGTCGAGCAATATGCCTTAGGTTTGATTGCGTACATTATGGAATAAGTAATGTTATGTGGGGACACAAACCCAAGTTTACTTAAATATAAAAATGCATCTATTGAATGATTAACACTTACTAATATAATGTCTATAATTTGTTACTCAAACGTAAACAACTAACAAACAAACTCATCTTCAGAGCGTAATTCAGCATAGTACACTTAGTTTTGTTCAATCCCACAAAAGCCTGTTACACACTATTCAATTCTGGTCAACTTAAGTTGGGGTTCCCAATCACCTGGAAAAGTCAGGGAATCCAGCTTAGTACTAAAAGTCCTGGAAAAGTCAGGGAATTTCACTAAAAGTATCTGAAAACCTGGAAAAGTCAGGGAATTTGATAACTTATTGTTTGAAGTTCATTTAGCTACAGCAAGTATTTAATATTTGATCGTTTTTGAAATTACTTGGAGGCTAATGTGCCAACCATGAAGCAATTTAAGAAAAGAATACAGTGAAATATTTTGATGTATCTTTATTTTCATGCAACTATGATCTTTATTTTCCCATGAAATTATGATATATATACAAAATCAGGCTACGTGGAAATTTCTGAGTAGTGACCTGGAAAAGTCAGAGAATTTGGTCTTAGCAAATGAGTGGGAATCCTGTAAGTGCATATTTCTTAATCATTCAGTGCTTAAAGATGGTTACAAAACTGTACACGTCTGCATTAAAGTAAAGCGCAATTGATATATTATATAACTTTCTTTCCTTTTATGAGCCATGAATGCACAGATTATATCCAAATCAGCAAAATGCGTGTGTTTAGTTCAAGCAATTCTCGCCACCAACATCACATGTATGTTTCACTGAAATGAATACTATATAGAGTTGGATGTGTTTATTATCACAACATTGATTAAGGTAGTTTCCCACATAGCAAAATGACGTCCCAGGGATATCTGACGGATCTCCTGGCAGGATATCGGGACGTCCGTAGGACGTCCTGTTTAAGTCCCGTTTACATCCATGGGACGTATAGTTATAATTAATCCTT
This sequence comes from Lepisma saccharinum, assembly GCA_022664845.1. Lineage (NCBI taxonomy): Eukaryota > Metazoa > Arthropoda > Insecta > Zygentoma > Lepismatidae > Lepisma > Lepisma saccharinum. The sequence continues at coordinate 1,140 of JAGDQP010012168.1, forward strand.
CGTATAACTATACGAAAGCATATCCTTCGTATAGTTATAATTAAATAATAATAATAGTAAGGTCGATTTAATTTATAGAAATTCCAGGTAGGTAATCCCGCACGGCTTTCCGGGGGACATCCATACGGGATGAACTGTTTGTATTGCCCACAGAGTTATCCCACGGACGTCCTTAGGACATCGCTATGGGAGCAGGACCATTCTGACGGTAATGGGATCTAAATGGGACGTCCCAGGGACGTATTCTGCTATGTGGGTTAGCTCCTAAATTTATTTCGGATTGCTTTCTACAGGCTTAATAATCTATCTGATTACGGTGATCTTACGTCCTGAATTTCATTTTAAAAAATTGCTATATAATCTAATTTGATAAGGATATTAGAAGTAAATTCGACATAAAATTGTTTTTGTGTTTAACAAAAGTGTGTGGGTAACGATTCACTTGTTGTATTTTATAGACTTGGAGATAAATAACTTAAAAGGTTATAGATTTATGCCGATAATTGGGGCACTGGAAGTGCCTTATGACTTTATTTTCAGTGATGCAGTTTCCACTGATTTTAAAACTCTAAAGTTGGTGCTATTTTTTTTTTCGAAGTCGAGATAGTTTTCAATATAACGCAACTTGTAAGCTAACTTTATAGCCTGAGTAAAAACCTTTCCTTGGGTTGATCCTCAAACCACCTGCAAATAAGAAGGGTTCATTAGATTCTGGTAAGACTCCTCCTGAATTTTGACTCAAAAAATATGGCCACCGTATGGTTACTTGATCATTACATTTCTGGGACATTACAGATAACTCCTGAATGCTCAGGAAGTGAAACACTGCGCCGCCAAAGTGACTAAAGATGTTCGCTTTTTTTTTAATTATCTCACTTGCGAAGTTGAAGATACCGGTGTGAGGTAGGGGATTTGCCAACAATTGCAGGATCTCAACTATTCACCTAACCTCACATTTCCGACTGTATTATAATGAAGGAATAACACTGTGGAGTCGACTGTTTAGTTCTAGTGAGAATATCATTTCCATTGTGGATCGGTGGCTTTCAAGTCAGGGTAAGAAGTTCTACAATGTTGGGCTAAGAAAGTTGAAATATGCGCTGGATAAATGTGTGTAATTTTACAGGGACTTAAAAAGGACTCGTACACTGCAAGTTTTATTATTCTAATTCGACTTCCACCATGTTTGGACAAAACTGTATTGGTTGCCTCAAGTAAGTGTTCAACCTCTTTGGCAAAATCAAGTATGTTAGTTTAAAAAAAAAAACATTAATACAGACCACCATGTACAATATATTTACCTCTTAAATCAATGTAATTGCCAACTGCATTTCTGATCTGGTCCGACAACACAGCTCCCTCATGTAGCTTAACATTTGCTTCCACGTCCAAGCCAGCTGAAATGCATCATTAACACACATTTATTTTTTAGATGAAGTAATAAAGAAGAAATAGAATTGAATAAAATCCATGCTAAGCTATTTTGTGTGCGAGAAGGATTTTCAAATCGAGTACAAAGTATATTACTATATATATTTTTAATAGCTTAAACTTCAACAGGGATTCACACCAAATTACAAGAGTACCTATCAATATTTTAAACATAAACATATAGAAATCCTGCGTAGCCATGTGGTTACCGCTCTAGTGAGGGGTCCGGGGTTCGATTCGTGGTAGGAGCTCCATTTCATAGTAACGTTTCGATTACCCATACTCGGATTGCTGGTGTGGGTTAATGTCAGGAAGGGCAAACGGCCATAAACATCTACCAAAGCAAGACGAAAAAAAAAATGTGGAATACGTTGACCCCCATCTCTCACATGGGAATAATAGCGGAGACAAACACAGTAGCTCACAGTTCAGTATAATCTGCTCATTGAACAAAGAATTGAATATCAGACCTAAAGCTTGATTACAATCTGACATACTATGTTTAAGATTTTTATGTTTACCACAGCATTTTAATTTTAGTTTGAAATTATTTCCTTAGCAGTTTGAATATATCTATACTGGTAATAAGGAGAGTATAGAGCTCTATTTTTCGTTTTGCCCGCCTTCCAACAAGGAGGAAAAGCAGCTGCATTGGATACTTAGCCAAACACCATACACACTGTTGCTACATATTATTTCCTCATAGGGCTGCGTTGTAGTTGTTAAGTCGCACAAGAAAGCTGTCTTCACTCCTGAACAGCGTCAAAGAAACCTTTTTTTTTTACTCCTCTTCGCTTGCGTTGTGATACAGATTGGGGAGAAAAGTTGGCAACATCGTAACTGCCCTTCCGCTCTCTCTACAAGCCACGCCTAGTTCCTCTCCTCGCGCGTCCTTATCCGGATCTATTCTTTCATTGTATATACTTTATACCAGGATAACGGTTAACTGCAACGGTAAAGGCTGCGCACGTGATCCCATTTATAAAGGTGATTTGTAGACTTCATCAGTTCTACGGCATTAGCAAGAAAACATCTTAGAGTTTACCAAACGAGCTTTAAGGCCTCTTGATAGCAGGTATTCCGCCACCAGGATTTTCAGTTTTGGGGAGTGTAAAGTGAAAATTGAGAGTGTGTAAGTGGAGTTTTGCACAGTTTCTATCGTTTATTGACTGTAAAAAATGTTAAGTTGGAGGGGTGCTCTCGAGCTTGAGGGGTGACACCCCGCATAGGAGGTCAAGTGGAATGACTGCTTGATATAGCATAGCTTTAGCTAGTGCTAACAATGCGGAAGGATATATCCCCCAATTTGTCCGTCTGTTCGGATAAAAGAACTATATCATGAACCACAAGGTATTGAAACATGGTTGAAGTTAAGTCGAAAAGGTCTTGGCTAGACTAGCTCAGAGCCTCCGGAAACGCCTTGAACTATGTAGTGGGCACCGAGATAAAGGGAACAGGCCTGTGGGGTTTACTATATAAGGAATGGGCAGTTGAAACTAGCGGCAATACTATGCTAACAAGGGACGCTCGGAGGCTTCGTGATTATAGTAAAATCACAGCTCTCATTTGTTTCCAGTTGAAAAGCATCAACATATCTTAATTAATAATCATGTGCCATTTATTTTATTATTAAATATTTTATAAAGAAATTTTATCGTTTTACATTCTTTTCTTTAGTTCAAATGGTTCGTTGTGTCCTCAAATCTTGCAACGTTGATTTAACCATAGACTAGATAATAAGATAGATTCATACCGCTTACCTATTTTCGTCTGCACTAAAATCAATGGGTTTTTGCTTCTTAAGACCACGTACTTTTGAAGCCTGCCGTTTGGTGGCTCTGGTGGCTGCTACTGGAAAGAACCAGTGAGTGACTGAAAGTAGTCGCCAGAGTCATCTAGCGGCAGGCTTCAAAATCACGTGCTCCTTAGCGCAGACGAAAATGTGTAGGCAGGATAAGTCTATCTTATTATTTAGTTTATGTTTTAACTCATTTTCCGACGTCATAGAACGATGAAACTTTGCACAGTGACGTAAGTCGGGTGACAATACAATATTCCATTGTTATTTCCATACATTCCTATATATTTTAAAAGCATGTTTAATATATATATTTTTAATATGGCACAATCCGAACACCGAAATAACTCGAAAAAAATTTTTAAAAAACTTTTTGCCAACGGTGCTGAGCAGTACGTCGAAAACTTCAGTTTTACAGGAGAAACAAAATCACGCCGAGGAAGCCTATGAAATGAAGTCACATACGAGGTTATTAAACTTCGCTTTGTGTTGCTATTTATTTTTTTTTTAATTCCACCCGTCATTTTTTGCAAGTACGTGAAATAAATGTTTTTTCTTTCAAAATCTCATTTTCGCAGTTTTGCGACATTCGATTCTACTGCTCAACACCGTTACTTTTCTTAAACAATTCGTATTAAAAAGTAAAAAAAAAAGTTTATGCACGAAGCATGAGGCGCGCTCTCATATACAGTCACTTTATAAATTCTTGAATTGGCGCGCCTCATGCTTTCCTTTTTAGTCGTGCATAAATAAAATTATTTTTTACTCTTTAATACGAATTGTTTAAGGAAAGTGTGTCTTTAAAATGTTTTATTATTTGTTTAATTTGTGTTCTCTGACAGTGATTAATAAGGCCATAATTTGTCAATAATGATTGACAAGTATCAAAACGAAATTAACATTTTGTGTGTCTATAAGCTAAAACTCTAAGGAATTTGTATTGTACTGCTTCAATTTACGCTTCTGTGTTTCTAGATTTGATGTTTATATTAAATGAACATAGATAGGTAGAGGTAGGGGGCAAATGGCACACCTTTTAAGTTAACGAAAAAAACTGTATTTTATGTTTCTATTTATTTAAGAAATAGATTACATGAATTTCAATCCTCTAGGAAGAACGTAAACATACAATGGCAAGATTTTGGACCACTATGTAGTAACAATACGTATCCAAATAAAAATGTAGCGTTTATTTGGCGCAGCGGGAGTGTAAATTAGAAAGAAGAATTTCTTAGATCTCAGCTTCTTTTTAACTGCACGTGATCACCTGATTTCCTTCCTTCCAACGGCACTTGTCTGGATAAGCTGAACGTGTTTCATCGAACCATTTTCTGAATTTGTCACATTTTGCTGAGTCTCCTATAGACGTATTTTCATGCAGTTCTAGGCACTCAACAGTACACATCCATTTTCAATGTCATTAATGGAATCGTCACTGTCATAAACATAAGCAAAGCTTCAGATATGATGAAGAGCAAGTCTTCTGTACGCCATCCGCATGGAACCGTGAAGCTTCTTTCCGCAGACTTTTTGTTTTCAATTTAGTATTTCGAATGATATAATAATCTGCTAGCCATCTTTTCAATGCAGTGAAGTAGGAATTGATAGATATGAGTTCAATGAATCGTTTTGAGACACTGCTTCGTGATTATTTTCTCATGTAGTATCAATGGATGTACTGGGTTCTGGTATTGGAGAATGGTTTTGGTGTTCAGTAATGGTATCATTAGATGTACTTACTACTTACTGGCTTGTGGTGTTGGAAGATGGCTTAGTATTTAATCCTCTATAACTTCAACTGGATACTATTACGTCTTACTGAGATTCTGGAACGGTTTGCTGAACTTGTGAACAGTTAACATAACAATAAAACATCTGCGTCGAGATGAATGTTTTTCCATATACCTAGCCAGATGGCAACAACTGCAGAAGTGTAGATGGCAAGCTTCTCGAAAATAGCTATAAAACTGTCTTAATTGCTACATACATGAGATCTATGACGTGTACAAAATAGTGATGATAAAAATATTTTACTTAATCGTTTAAAGCCGTGGTCTACTTTTGGTTTCAGTATTACCGGGAACACAACTCGCTACTTTTTTCTCCTCCCATATCTTCTCGCAAACTGTGAAACACTAGCGCCAACGGACGATTCCTTCTTCACTAATCACTTAATGCGCTATCTGACACCCCGCACCATCTCTCTGGCTCCCACCCTATTGTAGTATATAAAAGCGTCATTCCTTACTCTGCGATAAACTGCACGCACAAAAGCGCTCAAAAAGTTGTTTTTTTTTCTAAAAAAAAGAAGAAACTTCTTCACGGATACAGACATACGTCATTCCTCGACATGGTACGTGCTAAGGTCCTAGTTGCGTGTCTGGCCTACAGAAGATATATAAATACAAAGAAGATGAATTAATGCAGAGGAGGAATGTCTGCAGATTTCGGTCTCCACACCCCTAGTACTCGGAATAAAGTATGGTGAAAAAGTCCTATGCATATCAAGCAAATGACTAGTGTCTTTCACGACAAATCAAAAAATAAAGCGGTATGATGTTTACGAAGAGAGATGTAATTAATATCTTTAGAAAAATATATTCCTGTAACGTGTATGTATAACGTTTGTCTTAAATTGCGCTTTTATTTCAAATTCAATAAGAAACACTCACCCCAGAACTCACTGATCAGATGAGCACGTACTTCATGATCGTACTGGTAATCGGACACGTAGACTGTTCTGACAACCGGACTTCTCTTCATCAATACCATGTCTCTGTAATATAACATAGATCGATAAAATGATTGATATATCCTAGACATACTTAAATATATCTTATATACATTTATATTCATATACTGATATAACACTTATTCATCAAACAAAGCTAAATAAAATTATATGAATCACCCAACTGCGGAAAATACACGAGGTAGAAGATTGCGAGACAGTACCAGGTACGAACCCAGAAATTGGTTTCGGTGGGGCATCCGAGGTCTGTCTGGGTGTGAAACTTACGTAAAATGCACATAGTTTTGCAAAATTGATGCTAATTTCACTTTTTAAAAAAATGAATTTTATGGGGTCTGTACCCCAAGGAAGCCTTCTTAGCGTACGTCCCTGCCTGGTGCTCAACACCGGCCAGGACGCTGGAGACTTTTCTCGCAGTGTTCCCATGCATGGCGCTCTGAGGTACACTCAGCCTCCTATCAAATTGAGTACCAGTGTGTTCTTGGTACTTCTGGGCACCTTCGCAAGTTAAAGGCGGTCGAGCGTGGGACTGACCACCCCACCTCACTTCGTACTGTAGGTCGAGAATATGTGGAGCGCTACCTCCACATTCCCCATGCGCCGTTCGCGGCGTGTGCGTATCGGACAGGGGATAGCTCTACCTTTACTCTTTTTTTTTTACGATACGAACACTTGCTCGTAGAAACTTTATAGCTATTGATGTGAAAATCGCATGCAACAAAGAATTAGATACCAAATTACTCAAAATACTGATGGAGTGCCATTCGAAAAAAAAATGTGAATTTATACCAGGTTGGAAACACTGTTATACTAACAACCCCATGTTGTAGCTTATTAAGCACATTCTATTGACACACATCGACATCTGCCAACATATTTTCGTTTTCCCGCATTATTTCAGGTTCATGGAGAAAATTTTTAGTACATTTATCATCGTAATAATGCGAACCTTGGTCCGGGGATCTAGCCTAGCACCGCTCACATCGAAAGTCAGAGCGTTAATCACTCGACAAAGCAGGTGCTCTTTTGAAGTTAGACATACAGGGTGGGCCACGAGAATCTGACGATTTTGAGATTGAAATTAACACCATGAGATGCAATTCAAATATTTATTTAATTTGCAGAACAATAAGGTATACAATGCCATATATTATAAGAGTACATTTTTTTATTCGGCCTCTTATTTTTTGAACAACACAATGTTCGCCACGAGATCTGACGATTTGTTTGAACACACACACAAACACGTTTCTTTCGGTAGTATAGGTTTACAATACTGTCATTTAGTCGGGAAGCGGATATAAAGAATTGTGCGCTATCATGACGGATGCTAATTTCAGTTAAAATGTAACAGTAGATTGCTGTGTATCGTGCCTTCGTGGTGTTTATTTTTGTTTTTCAGAATGACGAGTTAGTTGTGGTGCGTCATCATTTCCATATTTCACATCATGGTGCTTTTCCTTGCCGGAATACAATAAATTTGTCGTCTCCAGAGTGTACAGTTACAGCAGGATGGGAGACATTACTTACTGCAAGAGAATGACTGCGATTCAGCAAATATTTTCCAGTTAAGTGATTCCTAAAAGATAAGACGTTTCATGACCGGCACGTTCGCCAGACTTCTCAGTATGAGACTGCCTTCTCTGGGCTAACTGCACACCATAGGTGTACATTTGTACCCGACTCCGCTCAACCTCGACCTCGCGATCTCACTTTGACCTCGACCTCGCTCATACTCGAACTCGCGATGGGACTTCCACCTCGACCTCACTCAGCCTCGAACTCGCGACACTACTTCGACCTCGACCTCGCTCAACCTCGACCTCGCGACGGGACTTCGACCTCGACCTCAAACCGTGAGGTCCAGGTTCAACCCCTCTGCTGCAGACTGAATTGTGCATTAATAAACATAGGTTCGTTGAGGAACTCAATTAACGTTAAAAGAAACAGCCATTCAACATGGTTCAAAGAGCGATGTAAAGCCTTCATGCCAGACCGGAGGAGTACAAAACGTGAAAAACATTTGAAAAAGTTTTATTGTTAAGATAAATGTAAAGCAACGATCTCCAACAAATGATGGCAGCACTACCTCCGTATATGTCTAATGTATTGTTATCGTTGCACGAAATTTCAATGCTGCTCCTACAAATTCAAGCCTAGAGAGTTCTAACTTTCAGGGAAGAAAGTTCATAACCAATTCAAGAGTTCGATCAACGCCCATTTTTATTTTATTTATTTATTTTTTAAATGTTGAAATTGTTTGATTGTTGTTGTATCAAAGCCTATAGCATTGAAGCTCTTTTAACCATGAACAAAAGCGAAAATAAAAAATCGGTGTTTATCGAACTGTTGAATTGGTTATGAAGTTTCTTCCCTGAAAGTTAGAACTCTCTAGGCTTGAATTTGTAGGAGCAGCAGTGCTGCCATCTTTGGTTGGAGATAGTTGTTTTATGTCTTAAATCAGAAGAGTGGAAAATTTCACCTTTTTTTCTTATGATAAGGTGTTTTCATCGACAACTATAAAATTTCAGTCGAAAATATATATATATATTTTTTAAACAAAATACTCTCGTTCTGAACAGAAAATTTTATCTTTTTACGTAGATGGGTTTCAATGCTTTAGTACCGATGAAATTTATACTTCAAACTTGAAAGGGCGATTTATCACCCTTTTACAGTGGTTCACGATGTATCATAGTGTTATCAATCACTATAGGTACTAGTCACACGTGTTATTAACCACTTGTTATCGTGAATGTTATCGAAAAAGGAAGCACTACTGTGAAGTTAATCGCATTTACTTAAAAATAACAACAGAAGACCTGATAACTTTTCTTAATGGCAATTACCTCTCTCTCTCCATATATATAGGTGCGGATCCAAGGGGGAACAATAGGGGCTATAGCCCCCCCCCCTGGCGTCCAGGTATACACTGGATAAAATGGCCTTCAATCCTACTTTACACTGGGTAAAGTGACACAACTATGGTTTGATCCCCCCTTGATCATATTCTGGATTAATTCCCGCCAATGTCAAGTTTTCTCTCTTTTTCATTCTTTTCTTCTAACTATAAATACTTATGAATAATGTTCCCATTTGCTTCTTTTTACATTTTCAACATTTTGCTGCTTCGTTTTCATACTCAAAAGATGAAAGTTTCATCTCAATACATGAAAATGCATCCTAAGGAAATTACTATCGAAGAGAACTACGTACGATGGATCCTATCTTTTCTCGAGCGAAAATTTTTCATATTTTCTCCGATGAAAATCTACTGTGGTAAGTTAAAATATTCTGCTCAATTCCGCTTTTCCTAATTTAGTTTGTATACAATCACTGCCCACAAGTTACATTTAAGATAATCTATTTTATTAAATTTCAGAATATAATCAGAGGTTACATTCATTCTAAAGATTCGTTCCTAAAATGAATAAGACTAAGATTTGAAATGATGATGATTTCGTAGCATAGAAAATTGTTCTCATTACTTAAGTTAGGATAGGATGAGATCTACAGTATATATAAAGAAACGAAGAAGAAATGACTGAACATCGCTGACTAAAGAATTCAAATGAAACTCTACAAAGAGGTGATAATCACTTGAAACTGGTCGTAACGGCTATATGTACTTAATTACCACAGGCGCATTTAAGTGCACTAATATGAAGAAGCCTCAAACGAACACCCACAAAAATTCGTAACAATAATGTATGCAATGCATTTACATTTTCCCCCTTTAATTAGTAGCAAAGAGAAAACATGTTGAAATAGAATCCAGTCCTGCTGCTGCACTTTTACATCTATTATTGTCAGAGGCTGGTGATGAGTTTCTTTAGCAAGTGCATTGCACAAAAAATTACGTAACGTGCTTAAACTTATTTAATAGAAATTATCACCAACATTGGAAGAACATTACATTAGCAGTCACAGTCGCAAAACCTTGTTAGAGTTACCTTAAAGGTTTTCTTTTGAAATCAGATTAAGCCATATATTTTAACACAGCAGTAAAAAAAAAAAAGTACTAATAGTGCTTGAATGCCTACTGTAGTTATCGATCAAAGGAAACTGACAATGGAGATGTTCCCAAGGATGCAACGCATCTTTCTGACCTCCATAACATTTAGTTTCAGAAACATGAACGTTTCCGGTTGTGTGTTTGAGTTATGATGCTTTAAAGAGTACAGTGAAGTGAGAAAGGAAAACGTTATATTTATAGAAATAGCAACGTTCATTTCCTCTCTAAAGCATTTATCAACATCATCTAAACCCAGGGCGAGTGCAGGAAACAAAGTGCATTCGAAACTTGGGAGAGGTACTGAGATCGCTATCCAAGATCTTCGCCATGTGAAACGGTCGCTAGTATGAACCACGGATAAGTCTTCTCTGGCAGACGTACCTGCTAAAGAATGAACTAAAGATGAAACACAAGGAAACATAACTAAGTACATGAACTGATTTGATGTTAATAGAAACACCAAAATCATCTCTAAAGGTGTAATAAACGAAATGAATAACAAACGTGCGCACAACCACATATTTGTCCTACGTTCCTCAATATCGGATTTTCTCTTCCTATTCCTACGAAGAAGTTTTTGTTACGTGGTGTAGGGTCTAAACTGGAAGCAGAATGATCTACATAAATAACTAGATGGGCATTTAAAGATTCCAGAGAGGTTCTTATTGACCAAATATACACTTCATTTCCCTATTTTAAGCGTCTTTTGCACATTTCAAATAAACCAACTTTTAATCACATTGTAAAATAAAAAAGGTCTGTTTTTACAGTGAAATTACTCGTGAAGCGAAGTGCCAGTAAGATACCTATGAAAACGAAGACTTCACCGTCAAATATGTTTGTGATGTTTAGATCGTTAAAGTCAATACTATGTTTCCCCTGAAAACATTTTTTAAGGTGAAACCAGAGTTTTCTACTGTGATATTACAGCCTCCCGTGTTACTCGTAAAAGATTATTTAAAGTGAAGTCTTCGGTTTTTCTACATTGATATCGCTGCCGCTCGTGCTCTTCGTGAAACATTTTTAAGGTGAAACCACAGTTCTCTACAGTGATATCACTGGTGCCCATGTTTGTTGTTAAAACATTTTTAAGGTGAAGCCATTATTTTCTACAGTGATATCACTGGCGCCCGTATTTGTTGTAAAAAGATTTTTAAGGTGAAGCCATTATTTCCTACAGTGATATCACTGGCACCCGTGTTCCTTGTAAAACATTTTAAGGTGAAGTCATCGTTTTCTGCAGTGGTATCACTGGCGCTCGTGAATCTGGTAAAACATTTTAAAGATAAAATCATCGCCCGTGCCGTGCTACCATCGTGAAATCGGTCGTTTTGTTTTTACATTGCAGTTCTTGTATACGTTTTCACTTAACGCAACGATCACTATTTGAACAGTTTTCGTACGCTTTTTCACTGATGTCAAAGTGTATCACTAACTTAGAATGTAATTTGTGAACACCACATGTACAGGAAATATTAAAAAAATAATTCTGAGAAACTAAATGGGCAACAAACATTCAAAACTTGCTTTCAAAAAAAGTAAAATACTCTCCATCATATTCTACACAAAACTAAGAGATTCCAAGAAAAGATACATGTATTAAGAAAAATGTAAACGAAATAACTGCATTATATTTTTACAGTGTAATAAAATGACAATCAATCTAAAGTTAATTCGGGATTTTTGTTTTCCAAATTAAGCTGAGAAATTTGGTCTGATAATTTAATACACAAATTGCAACTTGTATGTATACATGAAAGTTTGTTGAAAGTTTATCGTTAGGAAATTAATAACATTCTAAATCTTTAGATCAGTTTTATTCTGTTCATTAGAGGGGAGGAGTGGAAATGAAAGTTCCTGACCCCAATGTAATTTATGATATAGAATTCAGGGATCGAAATGGAACGGAACGCTTTACCTTTGTTAACATGCTATTGTCATTCTTTTCCTATGATTACCACATTGACGACACGGAACAGGAAGGTTCCAGATAAAGAGGAAATTAAAAAAGAAATCAAATCTCTTGAGTCATTTGAAAGTGCCATGGCATTTGCTTGATGTAACTGAAGAACCAGGTGCAAGAGCCAAAGTTGTCTAATGGTCACAAATAAGCTCAAATGAAAAGAGTAGCGACAATAAATCTCGGCCATAGAATTTAATTCCCGAACCACATGATTACGACCATGTGATATTGTACTTTATATTTGGTGATTATAGCAAACTCTAAATTATCCGTAAGCGCATCTTCCGCTCCTCAGATTAACTGCGGCGGTCTTCAGGAAACATACATGCATAGTAAAGCATTTCTGTGTAATGTGGAAACTGTAAAAACTCTGAAATTGTACCGGTTGGTCCAGGATTAAAGTGCAATTTGATAATATTCTTTGAATCTTTTTGTTGTACAAATATGCTTCGAGTTATAGTCAACATATTCAAAAAATATTTTTGGAAATGTTTGAAAAAATATCCTTAATGAAGATGAAAATTAGTGTTCTGGCTGTACACAGACCTATAGCCTGAAGGTTTCTTGACAAGGTAAACAGGTGACGGTTTGTCATTGCCTTCCATCGGATGAATTCCTATGAACGTGATCTGCAATTTAAAGTGCGCTCTAAACCATTTGTGTTCCTAGCTGTGGTAAACTTTATTCTAGATGGACCAGTCTAGTAACTTTTGATTTCTGCCCGTCACGATTTGACTCTATACACCTAGTTAAAATCCACAAACATCCATGCCGCTGTCGGAATTCGATCCCGGGAACTTCGAGTCTTATGTTCCTAGCTAGTATCGAACCCACAAACCCTTGATAACAAGACAGCAAGCGTTACCACTCACCCACCAGGGACACAAAATAGTTTAAAAATATTTTACTCTGTGGGAATATTAGAATCTTGTGGTACTTGTAACGTTTACTGTCATATATAGCACTTCTCGTATACTTCTATTTCCAGCACGAAAAGTCATTCTCCCTATTTTTGGTACTTACACCCATTGTTATCAATACTCTTCACTTGTGATTTTTGAAATCGATCTCGAAAACAAAATTTCACTACCCATGTTTACTAAGATTGCCCTGTTTTCCACATGTTCATTTTAGTAAACATTGTGAATATCTAGAATTATACTACCTTTATGTCATAAAAGTTTTAGCGGATATACTTCAAAAGTAGTTATAGGTTCCATCGAAATTCCGCTAGGTGACAGACCGGTGCATAATAATATACTGTTCGTCCCAGTGGCGTAATTGTTTTTATAAGAATGTGCGTGGAAGTGAAGTTGCGCAGAACCGTGCGTGAACATTATAATTTTGTGTGAAGCCAGGTAAGACCTATGGGAATGTGTAAACTTCAAGACGCCTACCAGCAAGCGGAATTTTTGTGCAACTGCCTTCATGGCCACGGTTAAACATAGCATATAATTCGTGACTGATTACAATCAACTGGAACTGATGAGAATGTTGCTTCTGAAATATAGATTGTCCTGGAACTTTTATGACAAAGACTGTAATTTTTTTTATACAAAACTGTAATTAATACGATTAATGAGACTATTAGAGAATGAGAATATACTTACGAAAATCGTTCTCTGAGCATAAGACGATTTTTAGAATCTCCCACCAGGAGAACTGTAGTGTGCTGGTAGCCTGCTGTACAACGTCGTTCCAATTCCTCTACATTAAGCAATGTTATCGTCACTTTGATTTCTGACTCATTTTGACGTTTCAAAGTAGCTTCTAGCTGGAGATCATACCGTGGGAGATGGGCAGCTGCTTCTTGAAGATGGTTTCCCAGAGGAGGAGCCCGGTTGAGGATCTATTGAGGAGGAGGAAAATGACTGGATGTAAAAGAAAGCTAAAGTAGGTATCATCTGTTATATTAAGGTATGGTCATAGACTACACTTATCCCTCCTACCTATTTTCGTCTGCATTAAGGAGCACGTGATTTTGAATCCTGCCGCTAGGTGACTCTGGCGAGTACCTTCAGTCGCTGATTATTTCCAGTAGTAGCCACCAGAGCCACCAAACGACAGGATTCAAAATCACGTTCTCTTAAGCAAAAAGCCATCAATTTTAGCGCAGACGAAAAAAGGCAAGAAGTATAAGTCTATATTATTATTTAGTCTATGGTATGATTAACTGAAACTAAAAACCCAAATTCTTAAAGACATACACAGTCCGACAAGTAAGTAATGAGACTGATTTTATTCTGACAAAACAGAGAATGCAAAATAGAAACCAATATGTGAGTTCGAGAGAGTAATCCTTCATCTACGACCTGGCAACACCGCATGGTCCCGCGTGAAGCACAACGGGAAATATGACGTCAGTACCAGCAGTAAGTGAAAGGCCTTTGTCACGCCAGCGTCATGGAGCATGTGCAAGAAGATCGTTGTGTGACTGTGAGAATGATGGAAGGTGACTTTGGTGTTAACAGGGAGACAATTCGTAAGATCTTAGTGGAAGATTTAGGCAAGAAGAAGGTCGCAGCGCGGTTTGTGCCACACTCATTATCTGATGAACAGAAACAAGCGCGTGTTGATTACGCCCATGACATCCTTGCAACTGCCCGTAGGAAGAAAAATTTCCTTCTGTCCATTGTTGCAGAAGACGAATGTTGGTGTTTTCGTTATGATCCAGCTACTAAACGTCAGAGTGCCGAATGGAAGTCTGCAGATTCTCCAAAAGGAAAGAAACTTCGTCTCCAAAAGTCAAAAATGAAGACAATGCTCATTTGTTTCTACGACAGTAAGGGTATCATTCATCATGAATTTGTACCAGAAGGTCACACAGTTAATGCTCAGTTTTATTTAGGTGTTTTGGAGCGTTTGTTGAAGAGAATACGTCGTGTTCGGCCTGAATACTCAACCCCAGGTAGCTGGTTCCTTCTCCATGACAACGCTCCAGCTCACCGAGCAGTACTTGTTGCGGAATATTTGGCCACAAAACAAGTGTGTGTGCTGAATCATCCCCCCTACTCACCAGATATGTCCCCCTGTGACTATTTCCTGTTCCCTAAGCTGAAGTTGCCATTGAAAGGACGACTTTTCGACAGGGTTGAAGACATCCAAGCAGCTGTGACAGCGGCATTACGGGCCATACCACAAACTGAGTTGCAGAAGTCATTCCACTCCTTATGTGATCGTGCCACTCGTTGTATTGATGCAGGAGGGATGTACTTCGAATAATAAACAGGTATTATTCAATTACTTTTGTTTGTTTCGTCAGAATAAAATCAGTCTCATTACTTAATTGTCGGACTGTGTATTTACCATGTTGTTAGGGGCCATGAGACGAATAGCGTTTTCGGGGTATAGGTTATAAATTGATTATTCTGGAATATGTTGCAATTCATTTTGTAATCACGCTATTTGATATGAAGGAAAGGTTAATGTATTAGATCTTAGACGCCATATATTCTATCTCAATATAAGTTATTGTTCATTTAAAAATATTTTAAATACTTCTAATATTTAACAATGGCATACAAATGAAATTACTCTCATAGGTTTAAGGGCTATTGTTAGTGGTTATGCTATTAATTTATAAGCATTTGAAGAATGTGCCACTGAAACTGCCGAACTATGTGGAAGCTTGTAAGGAATTGTACAATTTCCCTTCAACTTTGTATAAAACCTTGATGCATGGCACAATTAACATAAAATTAGGAATTCTTCCCTTTAGATTATTGTCGGAAGAGGTTAGGCATAAAGGTTTGCGTAATTATGGGAAGCATCAGGCACGAAAATTTTCTTGAGAGAAGGGATACATCTACTCACTTCCTCAGACCCAGTTTACAATTTCTCACAAATGACACAAAGAAAAGAATCCTTGCCAAGTGGAGTTTTTAAGTTGCTAGAAACTCTTAAGATATCTCTTAATACCTATAATAATAATAATAATAATAATAATAAAGATAGTGGCTCATTGTGCTAGCTGTTCTGTAGCCAAATATATAAATTAAATCAATCATATAGTTTATCATTTTTGTACACATCACTATATCGTCTCTGGCCTTAAGTTTTATTCTAAAATATCTTCGAATTTATCGTTGATCACCCGTAAAAAATCAGCTTTAAATATATTAAATAAGTTAGCATTGTCAGTGTTTTATCAGCTTCCCATATTTTTGTCCAGTAAGATTTCATTTTCGGACTGCTGTGTGCCAGTGATATCACTGTTGAAAACTGGATTCATCTTAAAATGCTTTTTACGAGATATAGGGGTGCCAGTGAAATCACAGTAGAAAACTGTGGCAACACCCTAAAGATATTTTGACGGTGCTATGAGCAAATCAGTACTTTTCGAAATCCTGAATCTAATTACATTCACAACATTGTTCGGGATTTCGCTTCTTTATCAGGCGCTATGTTCAAACGTCTTTTGTTAAAGACTAGTCGTTTTGTCTTTCGTTTGTTTATGTCGTTACGTCTTTGTTTCGGAGACTTCTAGATGTCAACAATTCTGTTGTTAAGTGATGTTTACGTACCGATCGGTACATGGAATGCTCTGTACTTCTTATCTTTCGAATACACATGTCTATGGTTCAAGTGTTAATAATTTGCTGGTGTCTAAACTGTTCGACCACGCATAAAATGAATTAGTCTTGTCAATAAATACATGTCAAGTTACATTTAAAGCACAGCAGACGGGACATCTACTGTTGTGTTTAACTATGAAAACAACATAAAAAAACATCCGTATTTCTAATCTCACTGGCACACGCTTTACTAGTAATTGCACCATAAAACAGACTTGTTACACTGTGATTAAAAGTTGATTTATTTGACATGTGTAAAAGGTGCTTTTAAAACACAAAAAAGTGCGTTTTGTTAACAGCGTATGTTTAATAAGAACAAATTCCAACAGTCGTAGTGCGGTTCAGAATTCGAATCCCGGCTCAAATATGAGTCCTTGTTGAATGAAAATGATTTCAGATGAGTTATTCGAGTCGTTTTGAAGTTCTTAGTCAAGCGGAGCATATTAATTAATACAAGAATCAACGATTGTGTTGCAGAAAAATGATTCAGAGAATGCTAAATGTTGGTAAACTTAATTTTGAATGTACTATTTGTAGTAACTATGGAGTTTCGCCAGACTCGATTATACGTGTGCAATGTTTTTATTATCTTTTTTTTTTTTTTTAACTTCACAAATATCCATGTCCCAGTTGCCTAGTCCGCACGAATATCGAGGTGGCGTAAATGATTCAAAACAGAAACACATAAATACCGGAATACTTTTTGCGTAAATAAGAATGTGAACGGGTAGCAGGTTTACTCACGCATCGTCCTTAAACTTTACTTGAACAACTTGACTGAAACAGGAAAGGAATTAGTTATCAAGGAAGGAAAAAAAAAATATGACAAGGGCACAAATTAAAGATCGAAATAGCACGTCCATGAAACTAAAATTTGTTGATGAATAATTAAAAAAAAAGATATAATATGTATGTTCTCGCATGTAAGTGATTTCTACACGAAGAAAATCATGTTTCGCCAATGATATCTGTCAATATCAGTCAATCCATAACCTTTCACATTTTCAATGAGCGCATCCATGAAAAAGTAGACGTTATTTATGTCCTCAAGGTTATTTGCGGCTTGCCCAAGACCAATGTAAGTGAATATAATTATTAGTATATTAACCATGTCATGCATAATGCAAAAGAATTTAGAAATAACATTCGTGTAGCGTGATGATTATCGATGGAACAGCTTCTTTTTCCTGGCAAATGTTTCTTTTACTTTTTTTTAAAAAAAAAAAGAAAGAAAAAGAAAAGAAAAATGGATGAAAGAGGAATCCATCCTAACTACTTCTCGGCTTGCTTCCATGGCTGGTTTCGTGACGAATTGACAATTATTCAGAAAAACCTTGTATGCACAGAGTCGAAACCATTGTCACTCCACCATTACACTTCTCGTGATGAAGACTAAAAAATATCAATTACCCAACGGCTCACGTTTCTATCATCAAGTACAGAAGCTTTTAAAAAATGCAATCACTTCGCAGAAACGGAAATAGATTTTATTTAAAAGGAATTGCAACAAAAAAAAAAGTTATCTTTATGAAAAATTACTTGTGTTTTTAAATAGAAAGTACAGAAAATTTCAAGTTTCAGATCACGGTTGCTATCTTATTTACATGTGAATTGTTTTACAAACAATTTTTCTTAGTGGTTATTGTGGCTCGTTTGTGAATTTGCCAAATATATAGTTTTCTGAAATGTATACAAATACGAACGTAAAACACAATTTCTCCACCTGCGGGATACTATACAAGAACAGAATACCACAAATGATTTTTTTAAGACTTCGATGAGAGATAAGAGCATGTAACATTACTATGGGGTGACAATGCAATAGCCTGCAAACACTCACTTATTTTTAAAAATAACGAAGGAAACGAAGTGTATACAAATTGAACCTGAGTGTAGTCCTCTATCGATATGGATTTCTACGCATTTGGGTTTCATTTTCAGGGCTATTCCACCATTACCCCCATACTAATGTCACATACTCTTATCTCTCAGACTAATACAGTTACGGCAGAAGTAACTTCAGAAACGTATTTTCAGTAAAATTTTAGCCCAAAATGACATATTACACGACCCGCTTTTCGTTTAAGAAAATTAATCGAGATTCAAAATGGCGGTAAGTAAGCACATAGCCTTCATCCAGTACCCATTACTGTGTAATTGCTTTCCATTTCCTTCAGCAATTTAAAAACTTATACAATTTACATAATTTTTATCTGCCCTATCAGTATGTTTGCTTAAATATCCGGGTTCTATTGATAACAACAACCCACTACTGATCAAAAATACAATGTAAACATCTTTAGTTGAAGCGTAGGCGCGAACAAACGTCTAAGTGATATTTTCAAATAAAAAAATCACGAGTAAATTTTTCGATATAACAGGAAAAACATGAGGCACAAAATATTCATACTTTGCACGAAGATATGTTAGATTAAAGTCCGCTTTTGTCCAAAGTATGAACATTTTATGTCTAATATTTTTCCTGTTATATATAAAAATATACTCGTGATGTTTTATTTCAAAATGTCACTTAGACGTTTGTTCGCGCATACGCTTCAGTTGGAATTTTATCAATTTTTTTCTCGTGATATAATGGCTGTACCTCTACTTATCTGTACTCCGGTTTCAAATTAGTTCTTTTGTTTCATGTACAGTTGATTTTTTTTTATCACTTGCCTGCGATTGGGAACTAGCAGTTTAGCGTAGGGGTAGAGGGTCGGATTGGTGGTGGGGAGCCCAAGGTTTGATTTCTGGTCATATCACGTTTTATCTTTGTTTTAAAGAACATTTTTTCTACTTATAAAATACAGCTCCCTTTTTCTTCCTTTTGCTTTTTCACATTTTACAAAATTCATGAAAATATTTTAGATTTTCTCCTTATGCACATTTTCACCTTTGCACACAAGTCACGGAAATAGGTTAGAAAGTGAGGTTAGATTTTTTTTTATTATACTCGTTTCTTTTCACTCACTCCCTGTGCTAACTCATTACGTCAGATCTTTCTATATTTTCTGTACCGAGACGGTCGTGAATGTAGTGACACATTGAAAGTCAAAGTACACAATATGTCCTAAAAAAGTTCACAATATGTTCCAGCTTTTCCTCGTTTATAGTGCATAATATATGAACTTTTTTGTGAAATTAATATGAACTACACCACATCTTTAGTGCACAACATATTAAACTTAATGTATGCAAAATATGAACTAAGGGTCAGAAGTCAATGAAGAAAAGAAACATTGAGCACAAAAAAAAATCACCATTTTTCAGTAGGGTCACATAAAGTTCACATGCGATTCATATAAAGTTCATTTTTGTGTGTTTTTATTCCAGAAGATTTTCAGAGTGTATAGACATTATTTTCATTGTAGAATGAATTTAAGCATGGAGTGTGTAGAAACGTAGCGCCTGTTATTTTTCTATTACACGTACTTCGAAAATATTAAAATTTATCATGTAATACTAATAAATAAATAATAATAACTACTGGCGTTACAGACCGAAAGGTCCTGAGCCTGCCCCAACGTCATCTGTACGCGGTTGGTGGAACTGCGTCCACCTGAGTGACGGCCGTGTGGTCAGCACTGCGCGTCTCTTTGACCACGAACAGGCGTATGGGCTTTCTAGACCAAGTGGTAGTCACGTCTTTAACTCTTTATTCACGTGACTCCCTAGTTTGCCTCACGACGCTGGGTGGACGCCGGAAAGTGGAGTGCTCCATCCGGGACCATGCGGACATGAGTCCAACGCTGTAACCACTAGACTGTGGAGCCCCATATCATGACATACTACCAGTAACAATACTGGAAATGCATATACAAGAAAAAGCTCGATTGATGTACCAGAATTACTATTTTTTTCCCCAGATGCAGGGTATTATTAAAATATCGCCAGCGACCTTCACTATTCTATTAGACTTGGTAATGCAAGGCTGAAGTAAGTTGATTCCATTTAAGAATATAATTTCTCTGATAAATGCTATCATTTGCAGACATTCGCTATTATTACACTTCATTACATAGCACGCGTAGACTCGTGATGTACTACTGTGATGAACCAAATAATATGCAGTCGCTGGATGAAGAAACACTTCGTGAAAGCGATCCAATGTAAAGTGACCTCGGCCACTCCATGTTGTCGCCCTGTGATTGATTGATGAGGATCATCAATGTGTAAAATGGAATTTTGCACGAGTATAGCCAAATGACAGTGATGTAGTGAAAGGTATTAGCTAAACGATTAAGACAAAATGAACATTGTCAGAGTTGATCTGAAAGTATGTCGATAATGTCAACAGAACGTGAAATTATGAAGCAAAGCAATGAAGAGTATTTTTTATTGTGATAGTGAAAAGTCATTTGTCTTTCTCATTAGTGATTTTATTTACTTATAAAGGGTGTTCCAAAATTACACCGATAAAACTGCATATAGACTACCGACGCTATAGACTACCGAAAGCGTGGGAAAATGAACTCTAAAGGTTGATATTTCCAATACCATTAACAGTAAAGCTGAGGTGGCATAGTACCATCAAAGACTATCCAAAATGACATATTCCAAAATTGTGCAATAGGGGCGCAAGGGATGGTGGTGCGTGAGTTGTACTGTGGATAAGTGGTAACACTCGCTTGTTTGTAATCAAGAGGTCCCGGGTTCGATATGGACGGCAATGTCAAATCATCATCTGCTCACCTTGTTCAGAGACCTTGGGTCAAGACCTGCCTTCGGGCAGAACAACAGCCATCATATTGTAAAGTGGAACACGCACCAAAATATTTCCTCCACACACTCACAAAATTAGAAACTTAACGAATGACCGTAGCTCAGTTGGTAGAGCGTTGGCTTCTCATTCGGCCGTCGTGGAATCGACGCCATTTTCCGACTATTCTGACTGAGGTTTTTCCAAAAACAATCACCAGTGGCTGCGAGAATATGTTAAAAACAATCTTTTAACAACGACACCAAAGCGTTGGAGCAAGTGACGAAACATGTCATCCAACCTATAGCTAGAGTCGGGCGGTCACTCAATGGTAACGTAAGTATGGTGAATAAGGCTACAGCGCGCCACTTAAACGCACATAGTTGCGCGACTATTAATCGCACATTGACAACAAACATGTCAATAGAAAGCTGAAAGTGTGCTTTAAAAGTTTTATACCAAGTATTTTCGCGATATCTGCGGCACTAAAGCGTCCAGACCGAAAAGAGAAGTTATTTTTTTTCGACTTTAAATTTGGTCGTTTGGTGAGGCACCGGATGATATGCAATTAAGACAATATATGCTCAGAATTAAAGCCCATTTATTTCTCTTTGATTTGAATCTTACTTAAGCTCCATGGGTCTAGCTGTTTTTACGTAAGAGCCATTTCAGTGAAAACCTGTACTTCTCCAGCGCTCCAGTGTTTAACCGTGTGAAATTCCATGACGCAGTCAGGGGAGACTTGGGGACTTTTGATATATTGTTCGAGACATCAAATAGAGCACATATGCCAATTTTTAGCTTTACATTACTTTTTGCAAGATTTTGCCTAAAGTGGCTGGTCCATGGTAGAAGGATGTCTTCCTTCTACCATGTGGCTGGTCTATGTTGGAAACGTCTTCATAACAGAAACTCTTCTCATTTTGATGTGACTATAAAGTATAATTACACGTTTAAAATAGAGTAAAATTAGTTATTCCATATATGAATATTAAATGTTTGAACGAGTTTGGTGTTACATTCAGTGTAGATGGTCATGTATCAGCAAAATAACTGAAGTATGTATATCAGCGTCACCAATCCAAGTGCGTTTTTTTTTCTCTCTAGGTTACGCATCAATGTAAACAATGATTACATAGGCCCTAAACACGTATAGAATTAAGCACTTCTCTCCACGGCCCGGCCCGCCCCCAATATTTATTTGCAAATCGCCGCCTCTGTGTATACGGCGTATGCTTCCGTATAACCTTGACTACAACCCTGCCTATTAACCTACTCTGACACAACCACTATAACTGACGATGAAAATGGGTGATCATCAATCCAGAAACCTCGGAGCAGTTTTATTTTTTTAAGTACAAAGTGAAAGTATATTAATAATAAACTAAAAAAAATGATGTAAAATTGGTTTCATAATAATACAAACTAGGGATGGGTACTTGGATCCGGATTCTCACTACTCGGATCCTAAGGGATTCGGTTACCCAAATATTAGATCCGGATCTTGGAACCGGATACCTGAATCTCGGATCCGGATCTTGGAACCGAGTACCCGGATCTGGATACTGGAACTGGGTATCCAGATCTCGGATCTAGATCTTGGAACCGGGTACCCGCATCCGGATCCTGGAACCAGGTACCTGGTTCCTTCAGAACCGGTTTCTTTAGGATCCGGATCTCGGTTCCTTTAGAATCCGGTTCTCGGTTCCTTCAGGATCCGGTTCCATCCACCCCTAATACAAACATAAAATCAGTGTGAACTTTAACTATATTCTACATAAGAAATGCTCAAATTCAAATTAGAAACTATTCCTTTGTTCAAACTTTCGCACAGATAGTTTCTACTGTTTATTTGCTACTTTTACGGAATTTTAAACGGCATTTGTAAACCAGAAAGATGCAATTAGTGAAAGTGTTTTCAATCATCTAACATATGCTTTGTGGGCAGAGAGTACAGTATGTATATGCTTGGGCGTGTGTGAGTGTAGTAATAGAAAGACAAATGTTCGTGAATGATGATGAATGTGAGAATGTGCATTGGGCAGATGTTTCACACACGATGAAAGCGATCATAAATCATTTGACCTTACGCAAATGATGGGTTGAAATTGCAACAAGAAATATGTACTACGATTAGGTCATCAGCTTTCAGATGTATAAATGTTCACTGTTACTTCTACTCAAGTACCCAATGCTCTTCCAAAATGTTAAAACAGTAAAAATGTGATGTAATTGTTCCCTGGTAATTTCTCTTCCTTTTGATTCCCTATTATTCTACCACAAATAAGAAAGATTTGCACGTTGGAAATTCCTTGAATGAAAGTAAGAATGGGCAACCTGGACCAGTTTTCTAACTTCTGGCCCAACAAAAAATTCCCTCCTTTAACTTACGATCATTTAGATTTGGGAACTTCACCATTAACTATTTGAAACCTGTATCATTCTTCTCTGCTTTTACAAAGTTTTTCATGAAATCTAGTTTTGGGTGAAGAGATAATACGAAAACTGTTCGGGAATCGTCCAAGGACAAGAACTTTGTTCATCGTGACTTTGTTCATTTTAGACAACACTGATATAACACTTTGAGAATACGTTGCTAACCTCATATACGCCCAGTTAATGTTAATGTAAAGCAACGATCTCCAACAAAAGATGGCAGCACTATCTCCGTATATGTCTAATGTATTTTTATCGTCGCACGGAATTTCAATCCTGCTCCTACGGCATCAATGAAATTCCAATTCAACATATTATTTGGCTAGACCTGTTTTACAAATTTTAAATTAGTTTCTTTCTATCTGCTTTCGTTGAGGTCATAGCGTCAGTTCTTACAATGGAGAAAGCTAAGAAAATAAAAAGGACCTAACCAGTTTAAGGGTCAGTTCTACAATCGACCGCTAAATTTCTAGTAAGCGCTAAGTTGAGGCAAGTCTGATTTTGGCCAATGAGAGTACGCAAAATGAGAGTTGGCCTGAACTTAGCGCTGACTAGAAGGTTAGCGGTCGATTGTAGAACTGACCCTTAGAGTCAAAGTCATAATTTTCCGCATCCTTTCAGATCATAACGAAAACCAAAGGTGACATAATGACGTATCTCAATTGTGTTAGCTTTTCAGGAGAGTAAATAGATTTTTCAATATGTTTGACAAAACGGCAGGAACTGCATAAAGTAGCTATATAACCCAATTTTCATAAAAATGTGATACGTCATTATGTCAGTCAACCGACGATATATGTCTGTCCTGTTGTTACTAACAAATAAAACTATTTGTCGATGGTTCAGACTGCTTTTTCGACCAAACTTGGCGGAGGAATAAGTTACATCATGAAATCTCCTGAAAGCATGATTAAAAGTGCTTTCGCCTATCAAGACGGGCGCAGTGGATAAAAGTTTGATTCAAAAGAATATGTATCTTCTGAACACATGTTTATTTATAAAAAAAACACTTACAAAATGTAAAACAAATACACATTATTGGTCACTGCGTGGAATGCACTACCAGTTGGCGGGTAAATTCGACAGGGTCGCCATCTTGAATCTTGCTTGATTTTTCTTTTTAATGAGAAAGGGGTCACATGTCATGTATCAATGTGGGCTAGAATTTTACCATAAATATCTTTATGGGTGAAAACACTTTTAATCATGCTTTCTGGAGGTTTCCTGATGCACCTTATTCCTCTGCATAGTTTGGTCGCAAGAGCTCTCTGGATCATCAATAGGTTTACTTGTAAGATCTAGGGGAGTACAGACGAACATACATACAGGATAAACTGTATAGCTATCCCATATTCATACGGAAGCGCTGAAAAAAGAATTTTAGAAGCTTTGCTTTCATGGGAAAAACATTAGAAAGTTGAAATTAATGTCTAAGTTAATTATAACGTTTAAAGATTATGTACAGTATATGGCTAAAAATATAAGTGTGGGGCGCTATTAGAAAATAGTATTGATGTTAATATCTTGTAATCACGCGTATTTGCTATGAGGGCACTATGCATTATTTTATATTTTAGGCATATAAATCATAGAAGCTGAAAATCGCAGCTGAAAAATGATTTTCTAGTTTCTAGGGCAATTTTGATGAAAGCATCTGTTTTGAAAGATGTTTATATAATTTTTAAAATAGAAAGTAATAGATCCAGTGATTAATTTAATGGCAGTTACACCCCTTGCTAGGTGATCAACCAAGGTACACTATTTTACTTACGTTTTTCTAATTAACGAAAACAAGTAACAAGAGATCAGCTCATAACCAGAGCTCGAAATGGACCGGAGCCGTTCCGGTTCGTGAATGCCTGGAGCCTTCCAGTTCCATCTCGTCAATATGGTAATCATAGATAAAAAAGAGACAATAACATGTAAATCAAGATAAAGCATTCCCTTTCGTGAAAATTTCAATTTTGGACACTGCAGTCATAACACCCATTAGATAGGTACTCATAAATAAAAAACTGAAGATTATATGTTTCACGCAAACCATGAGAAAGTGTATATTTATTTCATTTACATGAAATTTCTTGTATGAGTGAATATTAGTATACACGTGATCGAAACTACCGTAGCACACTCACCGGTACACACAAGTATGTGTTGCCGACCTGACGTTGCTCAGTTGAGAAAGCTTTAGCGTCGCATTAGGGAGGTCTTGGGTTCAATAGCAGCAGCCAACCATTCCGATTGAGTTTTTCCTCAGTCACACCTGGCAAATGTTCGAATGGTTGGCCCTATCCCCATCACGACCTGAGCCATAGATGCGTAAAGGCTATCAAAACACGAGTATGTGTTGACAATTTTCGACTAGGTTTGTGTGGTATCATACTAGCCAACAGCGATTTTCAAAATAAGGTTTTTGCTGCTCAGAGATTGATCTAAAAATGTGAATAAGTTATTATGGTTTCACTGAGAATAGAAAAACCTGACGAAAGTTTGTAAGAGAAGGGAAAAAATTCAAGGCAAAAGTATTTATTGATCACAGACAACTTTGGAATCCACCCTTAACAGCGTTACAAATATTTTATATTCTTCACATCATTCTAAAAGCCTGATTTGACTTTTCTATAGACGATTTCTCTTACCTAACGAAATTCTTAGATTATCAGAAGATCTTATTCTCAGGGACTCGTTATATTTCATTTCTTTTCCACTGCCAGTGAATGGATAATGAATTTTAATGCCTGTAATAGGATGCAGAGTTGATATTGCCTGATGGCACGACGTACAAACTGACCTTAACGAATAGAAATAATTAACATCCAACAAAGCACGAAGATGCGTTTCATGATCACCTGTAGACACCTAATGATCACCTACACTGTTTCATTTAACTAAATTACCTTTGCGTAAACGAAGCAACAGAGCATGGAATATAATCACCTGCTACCGTGTTATTGACTTCTCCTTCTTCGTCCTTGGTTATTCCTGGCTTCTGGATGACGAAGAGCAGAAGCGCCTTTGCCCTGACCTATGATCTTCTCTTAAGATTTCTATCTACAGCGGTGGTTTCAATCACCAAATAAAAGCAACCGATTCACTGATACCATGTGATTGTATCACTTATTGGGTTTCTATAATACTAATATTAAAGATACAGAAATTAAATTTGATTTTGCAATTCAGCAAATGAGTGATCCTGGTGTTGAAGAATAAAATATCCACAGTTATTTCCACCTGTAGAATTCTGTACTTTCGAAAGTTGTCCTTGCTGTTACTGGCAGTTAACAAATCATAACAAAAACATTAAACACTCAAGCTTTTTCATAGCTACATCGAGATAATTCAACACAGTAGACCCGCGGTTGTCCCACCTCCGATGGTTCGACTCCCCGCATAATTCGACCATGAGGCAGGTTGAGACATGTCGATGGATATCTGTACTTGTCCTTAAAATGCTGCGTACATTAGTTTTGAGTCCGTTAGCTAGCGACACTTGACCTGAGAGTTCTCATTCTTTAGCTTACTACTGTTTATTGTTAAAGCAGTGACTTTGGATAAGATATAAAGTTTTTCTTTTGTAAAGGCTCAATGCAAGTGAGTTTTCCCGCCTTTTTCGTTTTACGTCAATTATTCAAATTCTAGTGCAGGTAACTAGTAATTAACTTTCCCAGACCAAAGTTTCGTATTTCAATAATGGGTACCGTACAAGAACAACTGAATCGGTATTTGTTAAAACGACATCCGTCATAAAAAGCAAAGTTACTGGGAAACTAAAAAAACAGAACTGTCTAAGGTTGATATTCATTCAAGCTTGTGTTGCTTGCGATTTCGGTGAGTAGCCAATTGAAACACGTGTTTTATTGCGTGTTTTACTGTAAGGTAAGTCTAACACGTGTTTCAATTTGCTATTCACCCAAATCGCACACAAAGCAAGCAACGCAAGTTTTCATGTAAATCAGTCCTAAGACTCAAACCACATGCTGAACGGTGATTGCACTGTTATAACATTATGGTATATGGTAAGAATGCTTATATAAGTAGAGGACAAAATTCATTCACACACACTTATGCTTGTGTGTAATTTTCAATGTGCGTGACTGACATCATTTTAACAAATAATTATTCAATTTGTTTTAAAGAAATGCTAGTACCTAGTAATTTCATGATTGTGAGCAGATACTTTTGGGAAACTGAAATTTGAAAAATTGATGTAAAATGAAGAAGCCGGGAAGATCCACTTCCATTGAGACTTAGAAACTTCGGCTTTTAGTGCAATAGAAATACTGCATTACAAATTACTTATTACATTCGTAGTTTTTCGTAATGATCAAATGGCTTTCTTTGGATTTTACTGTATTGTATTAAGTATTTTTGTTCCTCGCATAATACGACCTTCCTTGCGTTCCTATCATGCCCTTAGTCCTATAGTTGACGGATTAACGACGTTCTACTGTACTTCGAAATTGCTTCAAATTTCCATATTTATACTATATAGGCCTACATGATATTTTTTTAAATTCGTTTATGAAAATTCGTGACCGAATTCTCTATACATTAACATGTCGTAGTAGTTGTAGAAAATAGAGCGCCATTCTCGGTCAATTTTAAGGATCGAGAAAACTGTAAAATTTCAGTACCCAAGGATTTTTCCATGCCCAGAAATTCTTTTTAGGGGCCCGTTTATATAGAAACAAAAGTACTCTCACACCCCTGCGAAAAAAATAAAGGTAAAGGCAGTTTGTCGCAACATTCATCAGGTGTATCGAGGGAGCGCAAGGATGTAATGCTAATTTTTGTAGGTGGGTATACGAAACACTGATTGTAACGAAACTTTTCGCTTACTAATCCATATACCTGCGTAACACATAAATTTTAGGTGGGTATACGGTGATGCCTAAAAACTTGAGGTGGGTAAACGCCGTATACCCGCGTATACCCTCCATTACATCACTGACTGGGAGAGGATCCAGATGAATATAGCACAAGTCGTCGTTGATTTCGGGAATTCCATCACGGAGACAGAAGCTGTAAGAATCAACCACGTTCACAGTGATTTCTGAAGATGATAGGTAATAAGCCATAGCAAATGACCCACATCCAAGCATCGACGAATCAGTGGATATGTTGAAGGCACACAAAACAACAGTTCAAATGCTGATTCGGGGTCTTCGGTGTATCACAAAGTTCGATCAGTGGGTTCCACACCAGTTTACTAAAAGTCATCGAGAGATGAGAGTGGGTACCTGAGTTTCTTTGCTTTCTCGTTACTAACGTGAACCCTTTTTATAACGAATTGTAACGGCAGATGTGAAGTGGGTAATGTGCTGTAAAGTCAAGCGTTGAAGGTCTATGTGTCATGCCGCAGAGCATACTCCATCGACCTCAAAAGAAGAACTTCATCCCAAAAGGGTTTTGTTAAGTGTATGGTGGGATATGAAGGGAATAATCTACTGGGAGATACTCGCATCTAATCAAACATAAATGATGATCACTACTACCAACAGTTGGACAGACTGAGAGGAAAGCTAATATCTAAGCGGCCAGCGCTTGCCAATCGCAAAGGCGTGATCTTCCATCATGATAAAGCCAGACCTCAAGTTGTTTTCATCACACATCAAGAACTACTTAACTTTGATTCGGAAGTGTCACACCACCCGGCGTATTTCCCTGACATTGCATCTTCGGAGTGGCACATTTTTCGCTCATTACAGAACATCTTTGCTTGCCAAATTGTTGATGATATAGAGGGTGTGAAAACGACATTACAAAACTTTTTTTTTTTTGCTCTAAACCACAAGAGTTTAATCGGGTGGGATCGTTGGATCAATTTCTAACCAAACAGAACGATCATACATAATAATGACGATTATGTGCAGTCATAGGGGCCTTTCTTCCTGCTTTCTCCGTCTTTTTGTTTCGTCTCCAAAATGGGTAGAACTTTGCACACACCCAATACGACGAATATGGTGAAAACCAGTCAGAACAAGATTAAATTGATTAGGAGCAGTGCTATAAACTTAGGGCGCCCCAACATTTTTTCTTAATCTCTTAATTTTACCCGCACCCTTGGTCGTGGTTCACCAATACGATTTAAATACAAACTAATAATTCGCATAGCTGCAAGAAAGCGTCTCAGCGATAACCAAATATGTTATTTACTGAGCCAGTCATAGCTCGCTTACCATGTCTCCTGCTTTTCCCACCATATTTGATCGGTAGAGCCGCGGTTATGACATACTAATGACGTCAGTTCCGTCACGTTACTATGGCAACTCGTACGAAACCTGTCCAAACAAACGGGTTGCTAACTTGGGAGAGATAGGAATATCACTGAATAATAATGACCTTGAGATATTTTTAGGGGTGTTAAATATTTTACTGGCACATTGAAAGAACTACGAACAGTGACTCATTCACAAAATTGTAGTTGGTTTCCGTGTGGTTTCCAAGGCAACAAATATGTTCTGATGTCAGTCTATTTACAAAATAACCCACAAGTTCTTGAATAAAGGTTGTTTTCCAAGTTTTCCTAAAATGGACACGAGGATGGCAATCCTTTTGGGGAAAACAACGGTTTATTGTTATTTTTCTGTCTCTCTCTCAAGACAAGAACGTTATTATAAAGTTGGTTACCCTGGTTTTCATTAGAATTGCTCTTCTTCCCGCTTAAGGCGACGCCGGGTGAAAGTGGTCACGTTAATCGGCCTGAGGTCACGAGAGGGGAATGGATGGATGATCCATCACGATCCCAAAAGAACACTGTAACAAGCCAACAACAACTGCTGATGCTCGGCACAATCAGAAAGGAATGTGAATGCTGATCGGTCTGTTTTCTTGGTTGTTTTTCTGTTTTACTTTCTTTCTTTCTCTAATAGCGTGAATATCCTTTACCTAACTGCAAAACCTCGAGGTCACTGCGAGAAGGCTCTTCCCAATTCGTGAGCTTCGTTTGTTTTGGTGAAGAGTAAGCAATATTCCAGAAAGATATTCATCTCACTTTGAAATGGAACCCACTTTGCTCGCAATCGAGGAAATGACAATCCGCTCCACTCTAATCTACTTTGATTTTTATCATCAAAACAAATCATGTCTTATTCTTCTTCTCTCTTTTCAAAATTTCCGCATCCGTACAAAATCACAAGCATCCTAGTATTAAGCACCTAACAACCAGAAGCGAACATTCCAAATACGTATATGATGATAACCTGTAATTATATTCTGAGGTTTAAACAAAGAATGCAAGGTCTAAATTGAAAAAGAAGTCTAGCCAGAAACATGATTACCTTTTTCACATGGCATTTCTTATGTTTTCGTCATATTCTTCTTCTCTTACACTTATATTATGTGCTAAAAGATGCAAAAGCTTCCAGAACTTTCAAACCATACAACTCAAATTAGGAATATACGGATATCCAAGATTTCGTGAAGATCATCGGAAACAAACCCCATCTGACCTCGAATTTCGAGAAGTTCGGTACCATTAGACGTTTCGGGAAATTTAGAGAGTCGGTGAGTTTCGAGTCGGAAATTCCCGACAACCCGCGAAGTCTCGGCAGTAAGGGATATATCTACGACGTCACAGTCTCGATAGTTGGCAATTCCCCTACAATTTCCCATCCTGAAATTTTCTCTTCCAATCCCGGTTCCTCCCTCATATTCTCTGAATCATATCATGAAAGCCTTCGTGGGGGACCCGGACCTCTTATCAGTTGCGGTTAACCAAACATAGCCACGACAACCAGAAAAGATTCCGACAAGAAATTTTCTCTGGCGTTGCCACTTTCTCGAAGCAGATGGCAGAAGCGAAAGGTGAACATATCTTTTTCCAAAGAGAAAAAGGAAGGAAAAAAAGAGAAAGGAAGAAAAGAATAGTAAATAAAGAAGTGGCAACGTCTGGGTCAAAACCACAGAGATTCCTTCCACATGTCTATGGTTTTGAAGAAAACATATGGTGACCTAAGGCTTTCATGTTTTCGAACAGAGAATTAAAAAAAAAATCCCTCACGCCTTACTTCGAGTTGATTGATTCAATTGTTATTAACGTTCTATACCAGCTTCTAAGGATGGGACATACAGTTTTTGGTAAAGTGAACTCCGAACCACTCCGTTCAATGGACCCTGGCAGGAATTGAACCCGTCATCACGCGCACAGACAGCGAGCGTTCTAAGCTTTTGGCCACTCCGAGATCTTTACTGCAAGTATTCCGTTTTTTCTTGCAGAGCTGTATTTACAAGAGTATTGGAGATTGAGCCTTCAGTAGCAGTTCCACCTCGTTTCATCTAATGAGTTCACGGAACTGCATAGACTATAAAAACAGTGAATGCAAAAATTGTGAACGAGGACATTCGAGAAAATTCTGAAGTCAGTTTCTACCTGCTTTCGTTCAGAAACTATCGTGTCTTCCAGGCTGAGAGCACAAAGTACAAAAATAATAGCATTAATGAACAATATGAAAATGGTCGCGTAAATCGAGGTCACAATTCAAATCACAAGTTAGTTTCTTTTCTGTCTACCTCATTTCTTTAAATTGCTATCCTGCGTTCCAGATGGATAAAATCATAGTAAAAATTAGCAAACCATTTTGGGGACCTCTAATAACATTTTTTTTACTAACAGTGAAACTAATAACTAAAAAGAATACATCTGCATATGTGAAATATTTGTTTATCGACTCTGTCCTCTGACTTAGCAAGCTAAACTTTTTCATGTAAACTGTATTTTGTTTGGTTCGTCCTCAGTATACGAGTGAAAACCATTTTTAAATCCAGAAACATCGATGCTGCAGTGGGAAATTTAAACTCGTAATCTCTTAGAAGGTCGACTTGATTTAACAGGAGTTATGTACAAATATGAAAAGTTTCATCTCGGAATGAGAAAATGTTAATAGTACAAGCCACTCGAAAAAATTATTTCCGTTGTCGCAAGGAACGTGGATGATTCCAGAAGAAAATGTCATTTCGTAATAGAATTTTCTTTTATGTCACATTTTTGTAGGCTGTATGATAGAGATGGAACACTTACCGCCAAGCTTTGTTTCAGGTCTCTCTGCGCAGTGAAAGAAGCACAGTGCCCAAGAAATCAGAAAGGTGTTCAAATTCGAAAAAAAAAAAAAAAAAAAAAAAAAACGTGAGACATAGTCATCAGAAACTGCCCCAAGTAACTTTTGGATGAAGTACATTAGGTCATCACCTGATATTAAAAGTGTGAAATTCTAGTTCACCCCACACTGGGTTTTGGATATCCGTGCATATCTTGATGTGACATTCCCAGGACGTGGATAGATAGGAACAGACCAGAGCTGAAATTGAGTCACTTTTGGTGACCCGGCTAACCCCGAACGTAGGTGGCACGGTCCGAAACTTAACCCAATTGACCCGGTCTGGGAACTATAATGAACTGGGGGGTTTCGGGTTCACATTTTTCGTGTTTTGTGGGGTAAGACCTCTTGTGCCGTCACCCCTAAAAGAAACACCGTTCAAATGTAAGGAAATAATTAAAAAATATGATTTTCCCTCCAGGTCATCGAGCCAGGCCGGGTCTCAAGAATAGACCTGGTAACTCAGTCCTAAACTTGGCCTGAATGTCACTATTAACCCGATGATCCGTTTCAGCTCTAGCTTGGACTCAACTGAATTTTTTCCTGCAAGCTAACGTCAAAAATACCGTATACAAATCTCCGCTGGAAGACATTGAAACATTGACGATATCTGCTACAATTTGTCGAAGGCCAACATAGGAAGGGTTTCGCCTAGATGTGCTACGTTCCACACTTGCTCTAGGGTGCCATTAAAAGCTATCACGTGGAGGCTTACGAATGATCTCACAGAAGCTTGGTGTGTTTCCCGCAATTTGCCATAAATTTATTTCACTACTACCAAAAAAAAAAAAAAAAATCCAGATGCTGCACACGTTTGTAATTAAGGAGAAACTTTTTGGATACCCTGCGTAACAGCGTCCACAAAAGTAGGATAATCTAATAGCGAGGCACACTATTTCTATAAATAATACTGTCGAATTTTCTGGTGAAAAAACTTATGGAGAAATCTCAGTAATTCATCTCCTTCTTATAATTCTCAAGATTTTAGTAACTTACTTTTCTGTTCAAAGTTTTCCATTACGTTCAAATTTTGTAAGAAAATGTTTACGTAATTACCATTGTCCAATCGACTCGGAACATTGCATACTTCTGTAAGCCACGTCCGAGCAGCCATAGTTCAGTGTTACAGCATTGGCGTAGCATCCGGGAGGTCGTGGGTTAAATCCCAGCGGCCGACCATTCTGACTGAGGTTTCTGCAAGGCTTTTCTTCAGTCATACCAGGCAAATTCGGGGATTGCACCTTCAACATAGGCCGAATCCTTTCCCCTCCCCTATCCCAACCTGAGCCTTAGATGCCTAAAGGCCATAAATAAAATTTAAAAATTTGGAAACCAGGAAGATCGCAGCCCTGGCCTGATCTATAGGTAGAAGCCTAAAGACAAAAATAAATTGAAATCAATTGAAATGGCAGCAGCCCCGTTTTGAAAATTCCTTATTCTTACCACAAAAGTGTGACAAGTCGCAACCCACCGGACTTCACTGTTTTCTGCCATTGCCTACTATTCAAGATAAACCCCGAAAATCTTCAGATATACAGGGTGTTCCTAAAATAATAGTGCAAACTCCAGAAGGAGATTATTTACATGAAACAAAGAAAACAGTTCCTTTGAAAAAATTCCAAAATCTACTTAGTTTCGGAGCTACAGACACTCAAATTTACGTCAGTATCGTCACAAATGACAATATCTCGACAAGTAATAGCGTAAGCGGTGTAGCATTATCAAATCACGCTAGAAGTAGTACCCAACACATATATTTAAGTTACGTTCATGATCAATGAAGGCAGTTTAGAGGGGATTTCTATGCTGGTCCTATTAAACCATTAAATTCGTTGACAATCAAAGTTTTACGTTGCAAAACCTGTTTATTCGCCACTGCATTAATCATAAACATTGCTTCTCCATGAGGAAAATTCGGCGGGCCTTCGGTGGCCCGCTATCATAGTTGGTGGGCCAACGGCGGCCCGTCGAGTTTTCCTCATGGGGTTAGGCCTATATGGATGTATCGGGTACTACTTCGGCTATGGTTTGTTAAGCCGACACTGCTCCTGTAGCTTCGAAACTACGTATATTTTTTAATTTTTAAATTTCATCGAAGGAACTCCTTTCCTGTTTCGATGTAAATGTAAATAAGCAAAACCCTGTGTATACTATGGGTGTTCGAAATTCTGAAACATTCCGGAATCGGAATGACAATTTCTGCAATTCCGGAAAGTCGGAATTTCGGAATAATGGAATTTTGGAAATGTCGGAATTTCGGAATAATTGAATTTTGGAAATGTCGGAATTTCGAATGTCGAGTATCGTCACGAAATGGTAGAAAAGAACGGTTCAGCACCAGCAGACAGATCGACATGACACGTTATTTTCACAACTAAAACTTGCTGGATAAGATGTAATAAGACAATGTAAAGAATTCTTACGATGAACGATGATCGCTTGATTGTTGCTATGAATATCAAAACCTATAACAATAAAAGCATTTTCAAACAATGAACAAAAAAGAAAATTAAAAACCGGCATTGATCAAACTCTTGAATTGGTTATGAACTTTCTTCCCTGTAAGTTAGAACTCTCGAAGCTTAAATTTGTAGGAGCAGTATTGAAATTTCGTGCAACTATAAAAATACGGAGGTAGTGCTGCCATCTTTTGTTGGAGATCATTGCTTTACGTTAACCTTAAGAAATAATTTTTACTGTGCACAGAGGCGGTGCTAAAAAGAACTTTTAGAAACTTTGCTTTTCTGAAAAGTGCTATATAGAAAGTAAAAAATATTTTTTCATCTATTTTAAACCTTTAAAGAACTATACAAGTGAGGGGCGCTAATATAAAATGATATTAATGTTAGTAATCAAGAGTGTATTTGTTATGAGGGCACTACGCTTTTATTTTTAGGCATATAAATTATAAAAGTTATAAATAGCTGAAAAAAAAATCTGCTTTCTAGTGGAGTGTTGATAAAAACGTGAGTTTTAAAAGTTGTTTACAAAACCTTTGAAATAGGAAGCAGATCGGATAATTAATTTAATGGCACCTACACTCGTTAGTACGTGATGAAATACAAGCTACCCCTATTTTTCTTACATTTAGATAATTAACGAAAACAAGCAACAACAGATCAGTCGTAACATACATTAGGCAGGTACTCGCAAATAAACAAAACTGAAGGTTATAGATTTCACGCACACCAGATTATATTTTTATACTATAGACATTTCCTGGCGGATTAGCTTACACATGCCAACAAATTATATGATTTGTGGTAGCTGTCAATCAGTGGCAAAAATTAAAGATTACAATTTCCTTAAAGTTAAGAAGATCACCTTATTAATGTGATTTTAACATTCCTTATTAATTGGTAATGCTTGTTTCATAAATTAGGATGAAATACAATCGTGCTTACTCGTCAAAGAAATATTTTCCTCTTTCGGCGGTATTTTATCAGAATATTAGTGCTAAACGCATCAACTGCTGGACAAAGAAGGTGCCTTCTTTTCATGACTTGTCTTTATTTATATTACAAATTTCCGTGTACGTGAGAAGAAAATTAAGTAGTGTGATCATTACATGTATGTATATGCATAATTGCCTTACATACTTTATTGCATATTATGAATGATTAATACTGACTGCAAGAAATGATCTTACAAGATCACGAATGGAAGAGTTGTTAAATGGTTTGTAAAATACATTTCGTATGGTTACTATATATATTGCGTGTTTTTTTATTTTTGCATTGCTTTCAGAAACTACAATCGAGTAGACGAATTAGTGGCAGTTACCAAATATACACTGAAGCCTCGTTTATCCGGACTTGATGGGACCAGATCCGTTCTGGATAAACGAAATTCCGGATTCACCAGATGTACTACTTTTTTTTATGTTATGAACGACTACACATTCAGAAATACAGTAATAAAATGGTGTATTTTACTATTGTTCAAGTACAGGTTGATAGTATTTACACTGCGGAAAATTAATTAGATGTGCTCACTTGTATATAATGTACCTCTGTTAACCGAAACGGCCAAAAAAAAAATAATCGAAAAAGATAAAATTTGAAATGCTAACAGAAAAAGATAGAAGATTAAAAAAAAACAGTAAACTTGTAACAAATTATCCAACTGTAGAAACATTTAAAGCTTTATTAAGGCTGTAGATCACCCCCGCCATCTTGGTACGCACTTTCCATTGATTAACATGGGAATTGTTTTACTCGTTTTATACTTTTTAGGAGTATAGTTTTAACTTCTGTTTTCGCACAGTTTATCATTATGTTCTCTTTTACTCATGCTACTTTATAGAAATGTAATATTTTACACACGAACAGTAAATTTCCCGTTAACATATTGTGATTTATATAGCAAACTATTAATAATACATTATACTTATATATTTGGAGAAACTTCACAAACCAAAACTATACAAGAGTCAAAATAACCACCAGGACAAATATTGTGAAAGCAGAACTTAAATATTCTACATTCGAGAGGCATAAAATGAGTAAAACAATTCCCGTGTAAATCAATGGAAGGTGCGTACCAAGATGGCGGGGGTGATCTACAGCGTTAAAGGTCTGTTATATACGTAATCTAAAAGTGTATTTTTATCATTGCCTTCAATTTTTTTCACTTTAAACTTTGAAAAAATACACATTTTTTTAACCGAAATAACCTCCGCCCCCTTTATTTCGAATAACAGATGTTTTACTGTATTTTAAAACTCATGAAAAACTACCTTTTTTTAGCAAATCGTTCCGGATATACCCAGAGTTCCGCATAAACGAGGTTTCAGTGTATAATTAAAGATAGGCATTCCATACTCTTCAGTGGAAGAAGTTCACACCTTTTCCGGATCAAAAATGTATTAGTAAACATGTTGGACATTTAGAATTTTTCTCTTTGCTAGTATTCCGTTGACAATTCTTGAAATCGAAAGATATGAGAAGACTGCCTAAGTTGTATTTGGAAATTACAACAGTTTGACTTAATCACGTAATCATAGTCCAGTTGTTAAATGAAGACGTGAAGAAAAATAGACAGTTTTGTTCAGTTTCTACAGGAACTTTGGTAAAACTTTATCTTTCTATTGGCCAGTCTAGTAACTTTGGACTTCGGTCCGTCACGATTTGCCCCTTAGCTATTAAAATTCACACCCATGCCTCTTCCGGGATTCGAACTCGGGGCCTTCGAGCCGTTGGCCTACCGCCGCAAACCGCACGGCCACCCGGCCGGCCGTTTTTACAGGAATAACGATCTATATCGACTTCAGAATCCAAAGGATACATTGACGAATGATAAAAAAAAAACTTTGAGGTAATCTTTGATATATAACCCGAAATATATGTCACAGAAAATTGTCATATTTTTGACATGGACACATTTATGTCCAAAGTTTTTTTTTTTTTTACTAAATATGACAGTTTTCTGTCATATATACAAGGTAGACAAAAACTCACTATCAAAAAACTAGGAATGAAAAGTTATAATCAAAATAAGAAAAAATTGTGTCTTTATAATTTGTCGAATTCCGCTTAGTTTCCGAGCTATAGGCTGGCAAAAGCGTGGTAAGATGAACTTTAGAGCTTTATATTTCCAATGCCATTAACAGCAGAACTACGGAGGCAAGGTACGCTCAAAGACTTCCAACCTGCTCTAACCAAAATTTCATATTTCGAAATTGTGCGATGACTGCGCAAGGAATTCCCCAAAAGAAATAAGGGATTCCCAGAAATGCTCTGAAGTAAAGGTAGGCCGAAATGTACATTGAACTTGACGACTTTCCAGCAGGTAACAATAATTTGTTTGTGCTGCTAATTCGATAGGTCAAACAGATTTCATTTGCCGAGTGATTCTAGTAAAAATGTGTGGTTGCGTAACCAACAGGAGTCAGAGCTATTTTCCGAACAAGTACATTCAACGAACAATTGATTTATCTGTTAACAATGAGAGAGAATGTCATTTCTAATCTGGATGGCGATTATTAAGTATGTAAACAGAGCAGTATAGGGTAATAGACGACCGCAGTGGTCAAGTGGTCACAGATGACAGGTCATGAGTCAGAGCTAGAGTTCCACGTTTGAGTCCCACCTGGGAAACAACTTTGAAGACACAAAACAAAAAATTAATGGAAGCGAGATGGGATAAGATTCTTGGTTACTAAAACGATCCATAAATTATACATTTTTTTTTTAAGAAATCATGACACGGGAATGTCATAGACTTATGAAAAAGGAAATAAATGAGACACGTTTGAATACAGTTGACATAACATGCACAATATTCCAAACAAATATACGTCTAATCATCCTCATGCATTTGTACGGTTGGATTATGAAATATGCCTATTCATCATACAAAATAAAGATAAACTAGAATGGTGAAGTCTGGTCATATTTTACGTTAAACGTTCAAGTTGTTGTCATTGCTGTAACCCAAGATGACTATAAAGAAACTAAAAAAACAAAAACTTTCGCAACTATACTGTTTTAAAATTAAAACTCTGACGCTTGCTTAAAAGTTGACATATTCACCTTTTTTTCCTGTATTTTTCAATTTTGTCTGCTAGAGCTGAAAGTCATTTAGAGCACGAAATTTCAACCATCAGAGGATTTCACATCTACATCAGAAATATGCCCATTTCCAAAATCCCTCTCCACGGAAAAGATATTTAC
Organism: Lepisma saccharinum; assembly: GCA_022664845.1. Lineage (NCBI taxonomy): Eukaryota > Metazoa > Arthropoda > Insecta > Zygentoma > Lepismatidae > Lepisma > Lepisma saccharinum. Next base: position 40,577 of record JAGDQP010012168.1, read on the forward strand.
AACAGAAAATAGGTTAAATGCTTGAATTTCGACATAAATACTCTAGTAAAGAAGGAAATAGAAGCGCAGATATGTTCTCGGAAGGGAAAGAAACAATCAGATAAGGATCAGAGCTTTGTTTCCAAAGCAAAAGAAACTATGTGACCTGTAAGTCCGAGTGATTCTTCATTCAGTGAAGATAATATTTTATTAAAGATTCAGATGATATGTCTCTTCATGGTGAGGATGAAGACTGTTTGACACCTAAGTGAAGTGTTTTAGTTATTTAAAAGCTGGCGATTTCCTACTCGTAAAATTCCCTACCAAAAATTCTTGTGTGTATTATGAGGGATGTGTTACTGAAATCTTTCCCAATATATTGCAGAATATGAAGGGAAATTCCTTCGTCATAAGGATAGAAACAAATTCTGTTATGCTGATGTTTCTGGCAGAGCTGAAACCGGATCACTTTTGCTGACGCGGTCCGAAGCTTGACCCGAATGACCGAATTGATCCGGTCTGAGAACTATATTGAACTGATTATTTTCGGCGTCGTGTTTATTGTGCTCTAGGGGTAACACCTTCGATCCCGGTTAACCCTGAAAGAAACCCTGTTCAAACGTAAGGAAATAATTAAAAACTCTGATTTGACCTCTGGCTCATCCGGTCGAAACAGAGTCAGACCGGCTTTCAAGCACAAATCCAGTGACTCGGTGACCCTGTCCAAAACTTGCCCCGAACGATCCGGTGACCCGTTTCAGCTCTGATTCCTGGCATTGCAGCCATTTCTCTACATGACAAACATGTAAGTTACAACCTCCTTTGCATTCAGTTGAAACGCAGAGAATGGAAAGAAGTTACAGTTTTCAAATTTATTAGAAGGTATTAATTTGCGATAATTTTTAGTGATTTTCCATTGCCGTATTTTGTATTTTTTTATTGTAAATTTCATTTTATTTTAAAGTGCTATATATTATATATTTTGTGAAGATGCCTCATGGTCTTATAGGTGCTGTAATGATCTTAATACTTCTGTAAATCACATACTTTATTGGAATTTGGGTTTTGTATTCTTTGTGAAGTTATTGTTCACCGTATCACTGCAATTCGTATCTTAATACTTTGTAGAAACGAAAATGTATTCATTTAACATATAGAGTAACATTTAAAATTCTCTTTCATAGTAAGAGTCTCAAACCTCCCTCAGTATCTGCCTCATACCACCCTTACATCGAAAGGAAAGAAGCACTTTGGATGACTCGAAATAATTGCTTATAATATCTGTCCTGAGAATATATATATATTTTTTAAATAATACAAAATTAATCCACACTACGTTACTACCACACAAAATTTGAAAACGATATGACTATTTGAAACAGAGAAAGAAAATGTAAAATTTGTCTCAATGGTCCCAAGTCTCTCCTACAAGAAGAGCCAGCTTATTGTTAAAAAATATTTTTGCGTTGTGTGTATAATTTCTTTGGTCTTGATAACTTTAGTGCAAAGGTCACAACTATTTTCTCAAGATTTCCCACTATATTGTTAATTAATATCTCTATATCATATGGGTAGTTGGTCGTTAAACTTAGAACGAATCAGTAAACAAATCTTTTAGAACTATGAACTGAATTAAAAGACAATAGCTATGACAGTTGGTCCTTGATACCCTATTATTTCTTGATACTTCACATACTTCCTCCGAAACATATGATTACGAATTTACATTGAGATTCAAAAGGCGCAACGACTGAAAATTAACAACAAAATGGCCTTGACCTTAGAAAGGAGCCTTGGAATCTCTACCATTTACGCTCTACTTGTTTCCCACCTGCTACGATATGAAAATCGAGATTAAAATCACAGTGTTGCCAGAAAGTTTCATCAAATCTTCTTTCTTTCTGTTTTTTTTCAAATTCAAGAAATTTCCCATGGTAGAAGAGTACCACAAACCTTACCAGTTAAGTAAGTCAATATGTACTGGGTCAATTGATTCTAAGGTAATTTTCAATCCTTTTTAACTTTCATGATACTGCATTCTGCCTATCTGGTGTGATGCATCTCATCGAAAGATAAATGTAAGGGTCTTCATATAAAAGTACACACTACACAGGATATCTCGTAACAAAAACTTATTCGAATCCAGATAACTGTCTATAGTAAAACAGAACAGATTCAGTTCCAGTGATCATTGCTGGATAAAGCTATTTGCTATTCACTCTGTTAGGGCCCCCGTTACCTATCCCCTGTGGTCCTTAGGTTACTTACTAACTACATAGGTTACTGATTTACCTTTGGCGGATCCCCTTTATCCCCCTCTTAATCTGGCTCTGCTAGTTACCATAATACGTTCTGTACGCCATTCAGAGATTTTGCTAGACATCAATATATCTCCACCCTTATACACCGTCAAATTCACACAACAGTCTCTGATGTAGAAATATTCTGCCTAAAACATTACGAGAAAGTTGAAATTAAGTACAAGGGCGAATCAGAAGGTAAAGGCAAATTTTAAGTTGCGCGGTACTCCGAATGTAGACAACCTGACGCAATACTGCACGTGTAGATACTAAGCAATTTAACCCCGCACGGTTCAGAACTCGGTCGTTGGTGAGGTGGTAGTCACAAGGACAGAAACATCAATGCTGCGTTGTCAACTTCACCATATCAAAACGATGCGATGTAATACGCTGTCTTTGGACAAGGCAAGTAAAATATGTGAGAATTAACCGTCATATGTTAACTCAGGAGTCAACTAACAAAAAGTTTTTTTGTAGGGGTAGAAAGGTTTAACGTGGGAAAAACAAGTGTAACAGAAGAAGGCCGATCTGTTTGCTTATCAACATGGCGCAAACAAACCCACATCGATAGGTTGGATGCGTGTTCGAATTGACTACGCATTTGAATATCGGCTGCTAGTGCCACTGAAGGAGGCGCTGTTCAGTCGCAGATTCACCGCTGATAATGCAGTACAGGAACTGGTGCCAACTTAGCTTTGGAAGCAGCCAAAAAACTTCTTTACAGGGAACACAAGGTAGTAGACCGATGCAAGTGGATTGTCCTGCAATATAAGTGTATATATGTAGAAGACATAACTTTAACCCACACAACTTTACAAATCTCCGGATTTCTTGATATACTTCAAATTTACAGCAAAAAAAAGGTCAAAAAGTATATACTATACGATTAAAGCAGGGCTATGAACATTGTCGGATAATCATTCGTAGAAATATTATTTCGAAAAATTATCTGCATATTTTCATTATTTAAATCCGATTAGTCGGAGATCCGAGTCATTGAACAAACAGAAATGAGAGCCGAACAAACAGATATTCGAATAATAGAACAGCGCGATATCAGAAGAATAAACAAAAGGATATTCGGACAATCAAATAAATAGATACTCGAATAATCGAATATCTTAGAAACATATGAAAATAATTTAAGTGTATTGCGAATAAATTATTTATTTAGCAGATGACCATTCAAATATTGAATTGTTACGGTAGAAACCAAAGAATCATTTTTGCTGGGAATGAAGCTTGATTAATCAACTATTTTCCGAACAATTATCAATTTGCTTACTTTTTCCATTATGAGTAATTCGGATAACAGAAGTATTCGAATAACCGGATGTCGGATATCCGAATAAAGAATTCAGAGATTAACTGGATGTATCGATACTGACAGACTAAAATCGAACTTCAAATTATAATTGTCTTTAAACGGGACGACATGATTGGAGAATGGAGGAGACTGCATAATGAAGAACTCCACGGACTCACCCGATGTTGAAATAATAATGAAATCGCGACGACTAAGATGGGCAGGTCATGTAGCTCGGATGGGAAGAAACGAAGATTATACGAGTATTCCACCTTGGTTAGAAAGCCGGAAGAAAAGAGACTGTTAGGAAGACCGAGACGAAGTTGGGAGGACGACGTTAGAAGAGATATGATGAAAACTGGCTTGATCTTGCCCAGGATAGAATCCAAGAGCGAATGTTTGTTACTTCGGGGATGAAGTTGCGAGTTCGGTGAGCCATAGAGTAAATAAGTAAGTCTTAAATAAAAGTAATTCCTGAAAACTTGGGATTCTACTGGCAAGCCTGCAGTAAGCAACACGCAGCACAAAGGACAAGAAACTGTTAACAAGGAAATAATGATACGTATTTGTTCAAATTAGCCAAAGAAGCCACATCTTAATACAAATATTTTGATCACTAACAGCGTTACGCTACAGAAAGAATCATTGCGTGATGATTATATAATTAACGTTACGCCATCGAAATAGTTTGTGCTGACAGTTCCCATCGCATGCCGTAAGGACATTAGATTCAAGTACATTCTACGTTACGCGTAAGCAATACGTTTGAATAATAATAATTAGAAACAAGTGAAAGATATCCTTGAGCAAGGCTGTGCCAAAAATATAAAGTAAAAAATATTATTTTCAGAAAGCAGGCTCAACAAAATGGTGGAGTAATGATAGAATTCTTCCTTTGTTCCCATAAGTGTAGTCTTTTTTTATATATAAGTAAGCTATACAAGAGGACAAAACTAAAAACCCTTCCTATCACATTGTAGATCTAAATTGCAGCCATCCTTCCTGACAATGTAATGCAATTCCAATGTTGCCAGGCATAAAAACTATTTTATCCTGCGGTCCTGCGTTTCAAGCGCTTTACTAAAAGGATATTAGAAATTGTCATATGATTCGGTTTTTAGTTTTCGTGAAATGTTGTGTTAACACTGAACAATATTAGCACATAATTACATCTGCCATTGCCATCTTCAAGGATAACCATAAAATGACTCCAGGAATATTCATGATTATGTATAAATTTATGAAATAAGACTACATGTCAAATTATTCACTATCAACATCTGTATGTCGTGTGAAAATATTGAGCACGTTACCATTATTCTCCTCCAACGCTGCTGAAGGGTGCCGAATTGGCAACGTTGGGAAGCAGCTCTAAAGCTAACTATCGATAATCACAGTGAGCGGCAGAGGGAGGAACAGGTCATGTAGATTGATATATTTATCTGGATTGAGAGGGTTCAAGTTTTGTCTGGCAGAGTACTTCTTGAGATTGTCCTTACTCTTTGAAGGTGAATTCACATGTTCCGTGGGCACTGGCAAAAGGATCGAAATAAACAATCCAAGTTATTTCAAAACATCTCTTCCTAAAGTGAACCTTGTTTTTGCTCCCGATACCATCTCAAAACTTCGGAATCTTGTAATACTGAAATTTATTAAACGTTCGTAAGTAAGTTTCATTTTCTGTAAGCATGTGATGGAGAAGCCAATTGTTCTGCGAAGAAATCTGGAGTTTGCATCCGCTTGGAAATCAATCAAATACTCTCTTACGCTCACTGTGGGAATCATTTGTTCAACTTGACTGGAACAAATGTGTTGTCAAAATTAAAAGAAGTGAAGATAATATTAAAAAGTTTAAATATAGCTTTGTAAAATGAAAGTCCATGCAAGATAAAATAAATAAATAAATGGATCTGGGGGAAATCTCAAACACGGTTGAACCTTAACAAATTGGTATGTGTTCTCGGTGTATCCTATAAAAAGTTAATCAGTGCGAAGTCATTACAAAATATGTTTTTGGTGAAATTAGTATGGCATAAAGTAAGTAGCTCGATCATTTATGATTTCATCAAACACGGAAAGGAAAACAATTGTTTAAATAGGGATCAAAGAAATCTGTATTTTCTTTTAACAAATTATTCTTCTCTTTTCCAGTAATGTAGTAATAATATCTTCGCAAAAACAGTTCTATTGGCATGCTCAACGATCTTACTTGGGCTTACTTCTGTCACAATTTCGTACCTGAACGTTACTAACAGTGCCACATCATCTCGTTAGTATTGTGCGAATGAGGTTGTATTTTGAAACATGAATCCTATCGCCAAAACTAGAATATACGCAACGACTAATAAATACAGGGTAATTCCAAAGTCAGGCTACGTAAGAACTATTATCTTCTCAGATAATTGTGTATAGGATATTGACGAAAGACGAAAGCAGGGAGACGATTTTCCTGGCAAGCAGTCGCAGTTACAGACATGCAGCAGAAGAATTTAACCGTTTTAGACTATAAGACAGGGCATCAATCAAGTGTGTGTGGCGCATTCTGCACAGTGTGAAGTAGCATCTATACAAAATTCAAAAGTTGCAACACCTCAGTGAGGATAAGCCTGACTGTCGCCTACAATTCTCTGAGGGCCCACGACCGCTTATCCAAACCTGACACCGATAATGGTGCCATTTAAGGGCCAGTTCTATAATCGACCGCTAAACTTCTAGTCAGCGCTAAGTTGAGGCCAATTCTCATGTTGCGTACTCTCATTGACCAAAATCAGACTTGGCCTCAACTTAGCGCTAACTAGAAGTTTAGCGGTCGATTGTAGATCTGACGCTTAAAGGCGTTCGTCTACTCAGTTAAGATTCAGAACATCTATCATCTGAAGGAATCCATTGCGCAATGTGAACATATGATTAAGCCAGACGTCCTGCAAAATGGTCTTCAGAATTGGAAACGTTGTGTGCACGTATGCATTGATGCACACATACTATACATGTATTGAATCCTTACGTAACCTGACTTTTAAATCACCCTGTAGTTCACTGAACGCACAACAACAATAATCAGAGCTGATAATTAATGTTTACATAAATTGCACAGCTGTATTCGGTTTTGTAAATGCTCTTTACAAAAGATGGTCTGCCATGTTGCATTATTTAACATCGTTTTATTTGTTCCCAACATGAAAAATTACTTGTTTCAAGCTTGCTTCGAACCCTGCGCTTATCATCCTGATTGCGGTTTTCCAAGGTTTCTTCTCATCTCAGCGAATGCCGGGATGATACCTTAAGTAAGGCTTGGCTGATACCTTCCCCATATTCTACCATCTCCTACGTCGACCTGAGCCAAAGACGCCCAAAAAGTCATAAATAATTGAAATTCAAAAGATTACTCTTATTTCTCTCACGAAAAACAGAAACAAACGAACACTTTTCCCAAAATGAACTTTACAAAGGGAAAGATCGAAAATATAACGAACTAAATTTGTTTATTACCCTTTTAAGCTTCATACTCAATAGCTTTTAAGCGCTCTAAACAACAAAAGATATTAACTAGCTCTGACAGTGTCGCTGTAGTCTAATAAGTAACCAGGGATTCTGCCAGGATTTTCAGTTTGTGGGGTGTAAGGTCAAAATTGGGAGGGTGTAGGCTTAAGTAAAGTTTTGTTCATTTTTTTTATCGATTTTTGACCGTAAAAAATTAAAGTTAGGAGGGATCATTGCGAACTTGGGGAGTGACACCCCCTTCCCCTGCAAGGGGTCTGACAGAATCACGCTCTATGAACTTCCGATAGAAAGAATCTTGTTCATATCTTATTCCCTGTACATTTTCTCGTACGTGGTTTACGATAATGATAACCAAACAATATGAACAATTAATTTGACTTCTAAATAAACTTTTTTTTTTGTTAAAGCGAACAGCCTCTCTTGCAATAGCAGATACTGTAAATTAGGACATGATAGAAAGGAATTTTCAGTTATGTTTATTACGTAATATGTTTCCTCTTCTTCGCAAAAATATAAAGAACTAAAGGAAACAACACAAATAAGTCGTTCTATCGGAAAAAACAGTCCTCTTGAAATATTAACACTGATTGCGCCAAAGATATACAGTAAAAGGGGGATCATTTACTTTCTTCAAAGCAATATCACGGCAATACCATAACCTTCCTTAAGGTCGCTGCCAAATTTCTTGCTCCTTCCACACCATTAAGAAGCAATAAAGTTCCGTCAGAACAATATTTTCCCATCAACACAATGCTAATTGCCCGATGCTGCTGTTATTATTGCGACAGGAATACTCGATTCTTTACTTCATAATCTTCAAACACTTCATTATATGAAGGTTCATAAACACTTGAGAAGGGACAGTGCAAATAGCCCGTCCTAAAATTTCATCATCAGGAACCTTTGATAACATCCATGCACGTCATTAAAGGGAAAGTATGCCACTATGCAACACAAGGCAGTAAAACAATTTTGCTTGGTTTCTTTGCGTTCAGTCTGTTACACAGAAACCTTCAAATGGATTTTTGTTACCTTTCTTTCTTTCGTATTACAAAGGGAATCATTATTTCTTGGAAACTGAAACAAGATAAAATATAAACGTACAAGATAATTGGCTTTAAAATCATTGCAATATTTATGATACATGGAGATGATATAAACAATTCTCTAGGGGTTAGAGATTTGGAAATCCAGTAGAGACTTGAAAAGCCCTTGTCCCTACGTCGGCATCGAGTTCGGAATATGAGAACGGAAGATACATGACCGCACCTAACCTTACCTAACCTCCACGAACCCATGGTTACTAATATAAGATAATCTACGAAAAATGCAAGAAAAGAATTAATAATATGAACATATACAAATATATTTTGAAAGGAAAAAGAAGAAAAAATGTGTCCACCGGGGATTCGAACTCTTTTATTTTTTAGTAAGCCAACGTCTTACCACTGCACCACGCTATGACCTTGCAAACGGTGGTTTGATCGTTGTATTTACCGTGCACATGCTACGTAACAAGCCAGTAGTGACGAATCCAAGATGACGGCTTCCATTATATTTCGAACTAGAAAGTCTCGTCTTGTCCCTGGGATAGTGTTGATTTTGGCTTACCAATGTGCACGTAGAACAGGAGCGAGGACTGTTCACATCGATCATTTCTGGGATTTTTCCAAAGCATTTTTCAGTTTAGCAAATTGTCATGGTGTCACCTTGTACACTAATCTTTCCCATCTCTAATCCAGTGTAATGTGTTCGTTGAGAAGTGCTATTACTCAGTCTTATTACAATTTCAGATCATAACTGCAAAGTTTCGTCAGTGCAATATTTTCCTAACCAGAGGAACAGCAATTCAGATGCTGAGAACAGAAATTTATTAGTAGCAATATGCCTTCGTAATCGGAAGAAAATGGATTGTTTACTCCAGTTGTCCTCATTCTGTAGACCATGTTCTTAGAGGTTGATGCTGGAATATTAAAACAATGGATTAGTAAAGCAACTTCTTTGTTGTAACAAGGCACTTATTGTTTACTTCGAAATATGAAGGCATTATAATGTAACTCCGAATTCTTTAATCCAAAATGGCCGCCCGAAAATCCCTTTTCTAAACCACTAAGGCTAGACAAACGAAATTTGGTATGAAGGTGTACCATGACAAAAAATGGTGAAAACTCCCCATATGGGGGCGCATCACCCCCCCCCCTAGTGGGTGGTATGTTTGTACCATGGAGGCGCAGTCCGACAGGTAGTGTCTGATTACGATAAAGGGGGGCGCAGTTATAACCAAATGTTGTAACTTGTTAGAGAATGGAGCAAATGAAGAACATTACGTAAATAAACAATATTTGGTAATTTAATTCGAAATTCGCTGAGTACGCAGGTTTGCTCCGTTTTTGCATGGGAAGTAACAAGGCACGTTCCATTCCAAAATACTACAAACATTAAATTACAAATAATAATTAAAAAATGGGGCAAATATGAGCAAGGTTTTTCTTTTAAGATTAATTTTTCATTAAATCTATACTCTTACAGTGCCAAAAAAATGTCCAACAGGTCCCCCCGACAAGCCTTCAATTGCAAATAGAAAAATGTTTCTTTTTAAAATTACATAAGAATAAATCAGGATTTTTTAATCAGTTTATTTAACATAAATAATAATAAATTGTAGGTGTAACGGACATAGTTACCTTTAATAACACATGTATAAAATTTGAAGTCAATGCAATAATCCAGCAAGATAAAAAAAAAGTTTAGTTCAAACACTAGACTCTCGCTAATCCGGCCATTCCTTGCACATATGGGTGCCGGATTCGCGGAAGTGCCGGATTATTGAGAGGGTCGGAAATTACTAGTTTAAACACATAGGGACTATACAAGCTGTACTTTATTAAATCCAAAGACAAAGTATGTATTGAACTTTACTGTAAGAAAGTCACAATTTCAAATACGTATGTATAGCATTGTTTAATATTTTTAACTAACAACATTGTTGCACACGATAATAAATTGTTGTGTGCGTCATTTCTGCTTGAGCGACTAGAGGCTGGATGTGGGCCGGACTGCTGAGGGCCGGATTAGCGAGAGTCTAGTGTACTTAGAAACAACATTACACGTAAATGCACGTCTGAGACCAACGGTACCTTACATTCAACTGCCAATAGCAGTCGCCTGATGTGCTTATCTGTTCAAAATAGACATCGTTTGACGGGCCAGTTTATCAGCTGTTTGGAGATCTAACATTTAATCTTGTAAATTACATTTGAAAATTTACCTTTCTGGCCAGGATTTTGGTACAAATACTCCACTGTGCGTCGTCGGGGTCTGCATTTGGATTGCTGGGTAATTACCTAAAGGAAAAAAAAAATGG
>JAGDQP010012169.1:13479-51018 GCA_022664845.1 Lepisma saccharinum
TATATTTTGTAGTCTTAAAAATATATTTTATAGTCCTAACAATATATCCTGTAGCCTTAACAATATATTTTGTTGACTCAACAATATATATTGTAGCCTTAAAATATATTTTGTAGCCTTAGAATATATTTTGTAGCTTTAAAAATATATTTTGTTGCCTTAACAATATATCTTGTAGTTTTAACCATATATTTAGTAGCCCCAACCAGCTATTTTGTAGCCTTAAAATATAACTGGTAGTCTTGACAATATATTTTGTAGTCTTAACAATATATCTTGCAGTTTTAACAATATATATATATATTGTAGCCTTAGGAAAATATTTTGAAGTATTAGCAAATAAATTGTGTTCTCTTAACAATATATCTTGCCGTTTTAACAATATATATTGTAACCTTAACAATATATTTTGTAGCCATAACAATATATTTTGTAGCCTTAAAATTGATCTTGTAGCATTAAAAATATATGTTGTGATCTTGGCGATATATTTTATAATCTTAACAATATATTTTGTAGTTGAAACAATTTATTTTCCAGCCTTTACAATATATCTCCTATTCTTAAAACTATATATTGTAGTCTTAACAATATATTTTGTATTTTAAAAAATATTTATTATAGCGTTTACAATATACTTTATAGTCCTCACAGTATATTTTGTAGTCTTAACGATATATATTTTCGTCTTAACAATGTATATTGTAGCCTTAACGATATATATTGTAGCCCTAATAATATAATTTATATTCAAACAATATATTTAATAGCCTTAAAATTTATCTTGTAACTTCAAAAATATATATTGTGATCTTAGCAACATATTTTGTAGTCTTAACAAAATATTTTGTAGTCGTAGCAACATATTTTGTAGTCCTAACTATATATATTGTATCGTTAACAATTTGCCTTGTAGTCTTAACAACATATCTTGTAGCCTTAGCAATATATATTGTGGTCTTAGCAATATACTTTGTAGTTTTAAAATATATTTTGTAGCCTTAACGATATACTTTGTCGTCTTAATATATTATGTGGTCTTAACCATCTATATTGTATCTTTACCAATACACTTCGTAGTCTTAACAATACAATTTGTAGCCTTAACAATATATTTTGTAGCCTTTAGTAAATCTTTTGTAGTCTTACTATTATATCTTGTAGCCTTAATAATTCTTTGTAGCCTTAAATTTTTTTAAAGGGTTAATAATACCCTTTTCAACCTTAACAACATATATTACAGTGTCAACAATATATGTTGTAGTCTTAAATAATATATTTTGTAGTCTTAACAATAAATTTTGTAGGCTCATCAATATATTTAATCGCCTTAACAATATATATTGTAGCTTTATCATTACATTTTGTAGGCATAAAATATATTTTGTAGCCTTAACAATTAATATTGTAGTCTTAACAATATATATTGTATTCTTAATAATATATTTTGTAGTTTTAATAATATATTTTGTAGACTTATCAATATATTTTGTAGTTTAAGCAATATATTTTGTAGCCTAACAATATAATTTGTAATCTTAACAATATATTTTGCAGTCTCAATAATATATCTTGTAGCCTTAACAATATATTTTGTAGCCTTAACAATATATATTGTAGTCTTAACAATATATTATAGTCTTAACAATTCATATTGTAGCGTTAACAATACAATATGTAGTCTTAATGATATATTTTGTTAGCTTAACAATATAGTATGTAGTCTTAACAGTATATTTTGTAGCCTTTAGTAAATATTTGGACCCTTACTATTATATCTTGTAGCCTAAATAATTCTTTGTAGAATTAACAATATTTTTACAGGCTTGATAATACCTTTTTCAACCTTAACAACATATATTACAGTGTCAACAATATATGCTGTAGTTTTAAATAATATATTTTGTAGTCTTAACAATAAATTTTGTAGGCTCATCAATATATTCAGTCGCCTTAACAATATATATTGTAGCCTTATCATTACATTTTGTAGGCATAACATATATTTTGTAGCCTTAACAATTAATACTGTAGTCTTAACAATATATATTGTATTCTTAATAATATATTTTGTAGTTTAATACTATACTTTGTAGACTTATCAATATATTTTGTAGTTTTATCAAATAAATTTTGAAACCTTAACCATATATCTTGTAGTATTAACAATATATCTTGTCGTCTTAACAGTATATTTTGTAGCCTTTAAAATATATCTTGTAGTGTTATTAATATATGTTGTACTCCTAAAATATATTTTGTAGTTTAAGCAATATATTTTGTAGCCGAACAATATAATTTGTAAACTTAACAATATATTTTGCAGTCTCAATAGTATATCTTGTAGCCTTAACAATATATTTTGTAGTCTTAACAATATATATTGTAGTCTTAACAATATATTATAGTCTTAACAATACATATTGTAGCGTTAACAATATAATATGTAGTCTTAATGATATATTTTGTTGGCTTAACAATATAGTATGTAGTCTTAACAGTATATTTTGTAGTCTTTTCAATATAACTTGTAGCTTTAAAATACAAGTTATATTCTTGCAATATATCTTGTAGTCTTAACAATTTTTTTTATCCTTAACAATATTTTTGCAGAATTAATAATTTGCTTTGTAGTCTTAACAATATATCTTACATTGTCAACTATATATTTTGTAGTCTTAACAATAAATCCTGTATGCTTATCAAAATTCTTTGTTGCATTAACAATATATATTATAGTCTTAACAATATATAATATAGCCTCAAAATATATTTTAGCCTTAACAATTTATATTGTATTATTAACAATATATTTTGTAGTTTTAATAATATAAATGTAGTTTTTACAATATATTTTGTAGACTTTAACAATATATTGTGTAGTCTTAACCATATATTTTGTAGTTTCAACAATATATTTTATAGTCTAACATAAATTTTGTAGTCTCTAGAATATCTTTAGTGGTCATGACAATATATTTTGCAGCCTTAACAACATATATTGTAGTCTTAACAATATATATTGTAGTTTTAACAATATAATTTTGAGTCTTAACAACATGTCTTGTACCCTTAACAATATATCTTGTGGTCTTACATTATATTTTTTGGCCTTAACAATATATCTTGTAGTCTTGACAATATATGTTGTAGCCTTATCAATATATTTTGTGGCCTAACAATATATATTGTAATCTTAACAATATATTTTGTAGCCTTAAAAAAAATTTGTAATCTTAACAATATATTTTGTAGCCTTAACAATATATACTTTAGACTTTAAAAAAATATATTTTGTAGCCTTAACAATATATTTTGAAGCCCGAGCAATATATTTTGTAGTCCTTACAATATATTTTTAGTGTTAACTATATATCTTGTATTTTTATCAATTTTTATTGTATGCTTAACAATATATTTTGTAGCCTTTACATAATAGTTTGTAGCCTTAAAATATTATATTCTAGCCATAAGAATATATATTGTGATCTTTGCAATATATTTTGTATTCCTAAGAATATATCTTGTAGTTTTAACAATACATATTGTAGCCTTAATAATATATATTATAGCCTTAATAATATATTTTGCATAGTTAGTAATATATTTGGTAGTCTTAACAATATATTGTTAGCCTTATCAATAAATTTTGTAGTCTTAACAATATTTTTCGTTTTTAAGCAATATATCTTATAGTCTTAGGAATAAACGTTGTGGCCTTAACAATATATTTTGTAGTTTTTACAATATATTTAATAGTTTCTACCATATATTTTGAAGCCTTAAAATATATATTGTAGTCTTGACGATACATTTTGAAGTCTTAACAATATATTTTGTATTCACAAAATTATAGTTTGTAGTCTTAACAGTAAACTTTGCAGCCTTAACAATATATTTTGTAGTCTTAACAACATATATTGTAGCCTTAACAATACGTTTTGTACCCAAAAATTTATGTTGTAGTGTTAACAATATATGTTGCTTTTCAAGCAATATATTCCGTAGCCTTAACAATATATTTTGTAGCCTTTACAATATATCATATAGCCTTAAATCATATCTAGTAGCCTTAACCATATATTTTGTAGTCCTAATATATTTTGTAGTCTTAACCATATATATTGTAGTCTTAACAATATATTCTGTAATGTTAACCATATTGCGAAGAAAATACAGAATTATCAAAAACCACGTTCAAAAAGGCAGCTCCGAAGTTTTCTCGGGTTATGTTCTTTTATGCGTTCACACATGAACAGATTCACAGACAGAGTCGAACCATTTCAACGGTTAGTAACAAAAATACCAACTTCAAATGGGATCAATCATTGGATCCACCCTTTTATATCATAAACGCACCATGACTTTCTCATTTTGATCCAAAGGCTCAAATTCGTCTCTACACATACGCCTTGACCTATCAGGTCGGAGCACTGATTACGTGTTACTACCCCGAAAAGGTTGAAGAAAAGATATTGTCATATTGTTCAAGAAGGTTAACGGACACAGAAAAGAGATATTCAACATGGGAAAAGGAATTATGTGCAATAATATATGCTATCCGAAGATTTTCCTTCTATCTTTTGAACCAAAGGTTTACTTTATTTACGGAGAATCAAAGCCTTTCCACCTTACAAACTCAAAATGATAAAATCGGAAAAATTTAAGATACCGAATGTTCTTATCTGAATACAGATTCGATGTTAAACACAAGAAAGGTTCAGAGATGCCCGTCGATTATTACTCAAGACTGGAAAATACAGAAGAAATCAAGAAAAAAGAAAGAGAAGAAGACAGCAAAGAACAATTAACAGCTAATAGACACAAAGTAACAGACTATGTTAAAACATCAGAAGAAGAGCTTGTATTTCGTTCATTAGCTTTAGAAGATAGTGTAATGGTTACTGAAGAGTTTTCTACGAATGACGAATTGAAAAAGGAACAAAGGAAAGACCCCTCTTACTCCAATATAATTCTAGCTCTCGAAGGAAAACAGCCAGAATATGTTACAACAATTCGTGCACTCAAGTACCATTGTTTGAAGAATGGAGTACTTTACCTTCAAGAAAACACCCAGAATTAGGCGAACTACACTTATTATGTATTCCGAAGACTATGATCCAGCAGAGGTTTGAAAAGGTACACAATACGGAGATCATCCCGGGCTTTCTAAACTATACAGGTCAACAATGCTAAAATAATATGTGCCTTCATTGAAACAAACACTAGGATACTATTTAAAGAGATGTGACGAATGTCAGCGCCTCAAGTCATATCCAAACAAGCCACAAGGTGAACTATTACATCATCCTGTAGGCAGCATATGTGAGCAATACACATTTGACACTTTAGGTCCGATAATTTCAGAAAGTAACGTTAGAAAATATTTGCATATAGCTGTAGAAAATACATCAAAACTAGTTATTGCAAAAGTAGTGACGGAAATGTCAGCTTAATCTATAATGGATTTTTTGGAACAGGAATTTGTCCTTAGATACGGATGTTTCCATAGTTTATATTTTTAGATAAACACCCAGTCCATTCAAGCAAAAAGCTAAGAGACATGTCTATAAAATACGTATTTGAACTACATATCAATCCAAGCTATTCACACTCAGGGACAGATACCGCTGAAATTGTACAGAAATCGATACAGCAGATTATTAAATTCTATGTCCAGAACGACTTGAAATCATGGGGAAAATATGTAGCATTTGCCGTATTTTCGATCAATTCTCAAGTGTCAACGAATAGCGGATTTAGTCCGCATTTCATCCTGCACGGTTTTAATCCAAGAACTATAACAGACATGCAGTACGGCTTTAAGCATACACTACAAATTTCCCGAGAGAAACTCATTGATATACGCGAGAAAATCGCTAATAAAATGCTTAAATAACATATGAGACAAAATAAATTTTATGATGCGAAAAGAATGCAAACATCATTCCAGAAAAACGAAAAAGTTTTAGTCTATTTTCCATATAGATTTCATCAAACCCCCGAAAATTTCTCACGCAAATTTATCGGGCCATGTACAATAGTACAGAAGAAAAACAATACTCAATACCTAATCAGATTTCCTCTAGAATTTCGACAAGAAATTTAACTTATATCAGTGGATAGAATCAAGAAGTACTACGAAGGAGAAACGTATAATAAACTGGTATCGGTAAAACGTATATAAGCATTTGATCTGTTTATTCACTAAATAGCCATTCTATTAAATGATCTACGGTCATAAGGACTCTACCATAAATATTATATCGTATATTTTAAAGACAGTGCTACCACGTCGTATACGATCCTGTTGCTACGTTACATAGTAATTGCGCCAGAATAATAGCAACCATTACGCAGAGGAACATGACGATATATTCTGTAACCTTAACAATATACAGTATATTGTGATCTTAGCAATATATCCTGTAGTCTTTACAATATATATTGTGGTCCTAGCGATATATTTTGTAGTTTAATCAATATCTTTTGTCACCTAACAATATATTTTGTAGCCTTATCAATGTACTTTCTAGTCTTAACAATATATCTTGTAGTCTTAACAATATATTTTGTAGCCTAAGCAATATATATATCTTGTAGCCTTAACAATATATTTTACAATTTTAAATATATATATTGTAGTCTAAACAACATATATGTACCCTTAACAATACATTTTGAAGTCTTAACGATATTTTCGGTATTTTAAACAATATATATTGTAGCTTTTGCCATATAATTTGTATTCTTGACAGTATATTTTGTAGTCTTAACAATATATCTTGTCTTAAGAATATATATTGTAGCCTTAACAAAAATATTGTAACTTAACAATATATATTATAGTCTTAAAATTTTATCTTGCAGCCTTAGCAATATATATTGTGATCTTAGCAATATATTTTGTAGTCTTAACAATATATATAGTAGTAGTAGCTATATATTTTGTAGCCTTAACAATATATTTTGTAGCCTTAACAATATATTTTTTAGTTTTAACAATATATATTTTAGTCTTCAAATATACCTTTAGGACTTAACCGTATATGTTGTAGCATTATCAATATATCTTGTAGCTATAGAAATTTGTCTTGTTTCCTTAACAATGTATATTGTGGTGTTAGCAATTTATTTTGTAGAAATAACAATATACGTTGTAGTCTTAAACATATATATTGTAGATTTAACAATATATTTTGTAGCCTAACCATATATCTTGTAGCCTTAGCATTATATCTTGTAGTTTACAATATATATTGTAGTATTAACTTTATATATTGTAGAATTAACAATATATTTTGTAACCTTCAAATATATACATTGGAGTCTTATAAAGATATGTCTTAGTCTCAAAAATATATAATGTAGACTTAATAGTTTTTATTGTAGTCTTAACAAAACAATTTTTACTTAAAATTTATGTTCTACCCTTACTATATATACTGTAGTCTTAGCAATATATTTTGTACTGTTAAGAATATCTTTTTAGTCTTAACAATATATCTTGCAGCCTTAACAATATATTTTGTAGTTTTAACAATATATATTGTAGAATTAACAATATATGTTCCAACCCTTAAATATATTTTGTAGTCTTAACCATATATTTTGTAGTCTCAACAGTATATTTTGTAGCATTAACAATATATTTTGTAGTCTTAACAATATAATATGTAGTTTGGAAAACATATTATAGTCTCAACAATATAAGATACATTCTTAACACTATATAATGTATCCTTAACAATATAATTTGTAGTACTTGCAATATATTTTGTAGCTTTAGCAATATATTTTGTAGTCTTAACAATATATTTTGTACCTCTAGCAGAAAATTTTATAATCTAACTATATATTTTATCATCCAAAATATATATTTTGGATGCTTAACAATATATATTGTAGCCTTAACAATATATATATTGTAGCGTTAACATTATATTTTAAAGTCTAACAATATATTTCTTAGTCTTAACAATATATAATGAAGTCTTAACAATATTTATTGTAGCCTTGACAATATATTTTGTAGCCTTAACAATATAATGTGTAGCCTTATAATTATATCTTCTAGCCAGAACAATATATACTGTGGCCTTAGCAATGTATTTTGTAGTGTTAAGAATATATTTTTAGTCTTACAATATATCTTGTAGGTTTAAAATTTATGTTCTACACTACAATATATACTGTGGTTTAAGCAATATTTTTTGTACTGTTAAGAATATATTTTAGTCTTAACTATTTGTATAGTTGAATTAAAAATATATTTTGTAACTTTAAAATATAATTTGTAATCTTAACAATATATTTTCTTGTCTTAAGAATATATTTTGTAGTTTTAACAATATATTTAGTAGCAATAACCATATATTTTGTAGCCTTAAATATATCTGGTAGTCTTTACAAAATATTTGGTAGTCTTAACAATTTATTTTGTATACTTAACAATATATCTTGTCGTGTTAAACTTTTGTTTTTGTAGTCTCAAAAATATATTTTTTAGTCTCAACTATATATCGTGCAGTCTTAATTATTTTTGTTGTAGCATTAACAATAAATTTTCTAGAACTAACAATATATTTAATAGCGCAAATATTTATCTTCTAGAATTACAATAATTTAGGTTTAGCAAAATATGTTGTAGTCTAAAGAATATATTTTGTGGTCTTAACAGTATATACTGTAGTCTTAGCAATACACTTTTTAGCTTAAGAATATATATTGTAGCCTTAACAATATATATTATCCTTAAAATATATTTTGTAGTATTGACAATATATTTTGTTGTCTTAAGAATATATTTTGAAGTTTTAACAATATATTTAATAGCCCTAACCATACAGGGTAAGTCAAAATGATGGACCCGATTTCATAAATTTATTTTGTGAAATATAATGAACTTATCTTAATGTGAACTACGCGCAAGGAAAGGCAAAAGTTCAAAGTTTAGTTGAGTTTAGTTTATGTCCCGCGTGGTTGCATTGTCTACCGCTACGCGGCGCTGGAAGCAGTTAACGAAAATGACGCTGACTGGAGAGCAGAAATCGTTCTGTGTGCAGGATTACCATGTAAACAACTCTGTGAAGAGTGTTCAACGGCATTTCCGTACCAAGTATGGCAGTGACCCACCTACTGGAAAAACCATTCGTACGTGGTATGAAAAATTCAGAGATACGGGCTGCATCTGTAAGCGAAAATCGACTGGCCGTCCTTCAGCTGAGGAAGAGACAGTGGAACGTGTTCGCGCCAGTTTTGTGCGGAGTCCACAGAAGTCTACCTACCGGGCAGCGAGGGAACTTGAAATGCCACAGAAAACTGTATGGCGAATTCTGCGGAAACGTTTACAAATGAAATCCTATCGCTTGCAACTGCTACAAGCCTTAAGGGACACTGATTATGCTGCTCGAGCGTCTTTCTGTGATTTTCTCACGTTAATGGAAGAGGATGGGTTCGCCGAAAGGTTACGTTACAGTGATGAAGCGGTGTTTCACATTTCTGGGAATGTGAATAGACACAACGTAAGGATCTGGGGAACTGATAATCCCCACGCAGTTGTGGAACACCAACGCGATTCACCCAAGATCAATGTGTTTTGTGCCATTTCCCCTGAAAAGATTTATGGGCCCTTTTTCTTCCTTGAACCTACTGTGACAGGACATGTTTTTCTTGATATGCTGCAACAAAGGCTCCTTCCACAGCTCGAAGAGAATAGTGCTGATTTCATTCTTCAATTGGATGATGCCCCTCCGCATTACCATGGCAGCGTTCGGGATCATCTCAATGAGGCATTGCCACAGCGATGGATAGGCCGTGCATCTCAGGAGGATCGAGTTCTCATTCGTTGGCCACCTCGTTCCCCCGATCTGACCCCGTGTTATTTCTTTTTGTGGGGTTTCATAAAGGATCGTGTTTACGTACCACCACTTCCAACAACATTGGGTGACCTTCGCGCCCGCATCACAGCAGCCATTGCAGAGATTGACCGTGACACACTACACAAGGTTTGGCAGGAGACAGACTATCGGCTTGATGTGTGTCGTGTTACGCGAGGTGCTCACATAGAGCACTTGTGATGTGACTGAAAAAAAACTTTGAGAGTTGCCCTTCTTACCATATGTATTACATTCAGATATGTTCATTATATTTCACAAAATAAATTTATGAAATCGGGTACATCATTTTGACTTAACCATATATTTTGTATCCTTAAAATATATCTGGTAATCTTGACAAAATATTTTCTAGTCTTAACAGTTTATTTTGTATACTTAACAATATATTTTGTCGTCTTAACAATATATATTGTAACCTTAACAATATAATTTGTAGCCTTATAATTATATCTTCTAGCCCTAACAATATATATAGTTGAATTAACAATATATTTTGTAATTTGAAAAGATAAATTCTAGTCTTAACAATATATTTTGTAGTTGATGCAACATATTTTTTAGCATTAACTATATATTTTGCAGCCTTAACAATATATACTCTGGTCTTAGCAATATATTTTGTAGTTTTAAAATATGTCTTGTAGTCCTAACGATATATTTTGTAGTCTTAATAGTATATTTTGTAGTGTTAATAATATATCTTGTCGTCTTAACAATATATATTGAAGCTTTAACAATATATATTGTAGAAGTGTATAATTTATAGTCTTAACAATATATTTTGTAGCCTTAGAAATTTATCTTGTAATGTGATCCTAGCGATATATTTTGTAGTCCTAACAATATATTTTAGTAGTCGTAGCAACATATTTTGTAGCCTTAACAATATATTTTCTAGCCTTAACAATATATTTTGAAGTCCTAACAACATATATTGTAGTCTTAAAAATATACCTTGTGGCCTTAGCCATATATATGGTAGAATCAAAATATATTTTGTAACCTTAACAATATATTTTGTACTTTTAACAATATATTTAGTAGTCTTAAGTAATATGTTTTGTAGTCTTAAAAATAAATTTTGTAGTTTTATCAAATACATTTTGTAACCTTAACTGTATATTTTGTAGTATTAACAATATATCTTGTCGTCTTAACAATACATTTTGTAGCCTTAAAAATATATCTTGTAGTGCTATTAATATATGTTGTACTCCTAACATATATTTTGTAGTTTAAGCAATATATTTTGTAACCTAACAATATTATTTGTAGTCTTAACAATATATTGTAGTATTAACAATATATATTGTAGCCTTAACAATATAATATGTAGTCTTAATGATATATTTTGTAGGCTTAACAATAAAGTTTGTAGTCTTAACAGTATATTTTGTAGTCTTACCGATTTATTTTGTAGCATTTACAATACATTTTGTAGCCTTATGAATATAACATGAAGCTTTAAAACATTGTATTCTTGTATTCTTGCAATATATCTTGAAGTCTTAACAATATTTTTGCAGAATTAATAATATACTTTGTTGCCTTAACAATATATGTTACATTGTCAACTATATATTTTGTAGTATTAACAATAAATGTTGTAGGCTTATCAAAAATATTTGTTGCATTAGCAATATATATTGTGGTCTTAACAATATATATTGTAGCCTTAAAATATATTTTAGCCTTAACAATTTATATTGTAGTCTAACAATATATATTGTAGGCTTAATAATATAATTTGTAGTTTTAACAGTATATTTTGTAGACTTTACAATATATTGTGTAGTCTAGCCATATATTTTGTAGTTTCAACAATATATTTTCTAGTCTAACATATATTATGTAGTCCCTACAGTATATTTTGTGGTCATGACAATATATTTTGAAGCCTTAAGAATATATTTTGTAGAGTTAACAATATATTTTCTAGTTTTAACAATATAGTTTTTAGTCTTAACAACATGTCTTGTTCCCTTAACAAAATATCTTGTGGTCTTAACATTATATTTTGTAGCCTTAACAAAATATTTTGTATTAATAAAAATATATTTTAACTTTAGCAGTATATTTGGTAGTCTTAACAGTACATATTGTAACCTTAGCAATATGTTTTGTAGCCTCAATATATATTTTTTAGTCTTAACAATATGTTTTGTAGCCTTAACAATATATCTTGTAGTCTTGACAATATATGTTGTAGTATTATAAATATATTTTATAGTCTAACAATATATATTGTAACCTTAACAATATATTTTGTAGTCTTAAAACATATTTTGTAATCTTAACAATATATTTTCTAGCCTTAACAAAATATGTTGTACTCTTAATAATATATTTTGTAGACTAAACAATATTTTTTGTATAATTAACAATATATTTTGTAGGCTTAACAATATATTTTCTAGCCTTATCAATATATTTAGTAGCCTAACAATATATATTGTAGCTTTAACAATATATTTTGTAGCTTTAATAATATATTTTGTGGATTTAAAATATAACTTGTCGTCTTAACAATATGTTTTGTAGCCTTGACAATATTCCTTGTAGTTTTAACAATATATATTGTAGACTTTAAAAAAAATATATTCTGTAGCCTTAACAAGATATTTTGAAGCAGAAGCAATATATTTTTTAGTAATTAAAATGTATTTTTAAATTAAACACTATATATTTTAGTTTTACCAATTTTTATTGTATGCATAACAATATATTTTGTAGTCTTTACATAATACTTTGTTGCCTTAAAATTTTATATTCTAGCCTTAACAATATATATTGTGATCTTTGCAATATATTTTGTAGTCGTAAGAATATGTTTTGTAGTTCTAACAATATAATATATATTGTTTTAATAATATATTTTGTAGACTAAACAATATTTTTTGTATAATTAACAATATATTTTGTAGCCTTAACAATATATGTTCTAGCCTTATCAATATATTTAGTAGCCTAACAATATATATTGTAGCCTTAATAATATACATTGTAGCCTTAATGTATTTTGTAGAGTTAATAATATATTTGGTAGTCTTATCACTATATTGTTAATCTTAACAATATATTTTGTTGTCTTAGCAATATATTGTGTAAACTTCACAATATAGTTTGTAGTTTTAACAATATATTTTCTAGTTTTAACCATATCCTCTGTAGCCTTGACAATTTTTATTGTAGCCTTAACAATATATTTTGTATCCTTAACAATATATTTTGTATCCTTAACAATACACAATGTAACTTTAAAATCTGATCTAGTAGCCTTAACAATGTGAATTGTTCTCTTAGCAATATATTTTGAAGTCTTAACAATATATATTTTAGGCTTAAAAATAAGTTTTGTAGGCTTAAGAATGTGTTTTGTAGTTTTGCACTATATCTTGTAGTGTTAACAATATATGTAAATGTACCAACAATATGCATTTTAGTCTTAACAATATATTTTGTGGTCATAACAATATTTTTGTTGTCTTAACAATATATTCTGTAGTTTATACAATAAATTTCTTAATCTTTACAAAATATGTTGTAGTCTTAACAATATAGTTTATACACTTATCGGTATACTTTGGAGCCGTAACAATTTATATTGTAGTTTTAGCAATTCATTTTTTTTATCTTTAGCGATGTATTTTTTAAACTTCACAATATATTTTTTAGTCCTAACAATATTTTTGTAGTCTTAACAATATTGTTTTGTATTCTTAGCATATATTTTGTAGTCTTAAAAATATATTTTATAGTCTTAACAATATATTTTGTTGTCTTAACAATATATATTGTAGCCTTAAAATATATTTTGTAGTCTTAAAATATATTTTGTAGCTTTAAAAATATATTTTGTTGCCTTAACAATATATCTTGTAGTTTTAACCATATATTTAGTAGCCCCAACCAGCTATTTTGTAGCCTTAAAATATAACTGGTAGTCTTGACAATATATTTTGTAGTCTTAACAATATATCTTGCAGTTTTAACAATATATATATATATTGTAGCCTTAGGAAAATATTTTGAAGTATTAGCAAATAAATTGTGTTCTCTTAACAATATATCTTGCCGTTTTAACAATATATATTGTAACCTTAACAATATATTTTGTAGCCATAACAATATATTTTGTAGCCTTAAAATTGATCTTGTAGCATTAAAAATATATGTTGTGATCTTGGCGATATATTTTATAATCTTAACATATATTTTGTAGTCGAAACAATATATTTTCCAGCCTTTACAATATATCTTCTATTCTTAAAAATATATGTTGTAGTCTTAACAATATATTTTGTGTTTTCAACAATATTTATTATATCGTTTACAATATATTTTATAGTCCTCACAGTATATTTTGTAGTCTTAACGATACATATTGTCTTAAAAATGTATATTGTAGCCTTAACAATATATATTGTAGCCCTAACAATATAATTTATATTCAAACAATATATTTAATAGCCTTAAAATTTATCTTGTAACGTTAAAAATATACATTGTGATCTTAGCGATATATTTTGTAGTCTTAACAAAATATTTTGTAGTCGTAGCAACATATTTTGTAGTCTTAACTATATATATTGTATCCTAAACAATTTGCCTTGTAGTCTTAACAACATATCTTGTAGCCTTAGCAATACATATTGTGATTCCTAGCAATATACTTTGTAGTTTTAAAATATGTTTTGTAGCCTTAACGATATACTTTGTCGTCTTAACAATATATTTTATGGTCTTAACTATCTATATTGTTGCCTTACCAATACACGTCGTAGTCTTAACAATACATTTTGTAGCCTTAACAATATATTTTGTAGCCTTTAGTAAATCTTTTGTAGTGTTACTATTATATATTGTAGCTTTAATAATTCTTTGTAGCCTTAACAATATTTTTGCAGGCTTAATAATACCCATTTCAAAATTAACAACATATATTACAGTATCAACAATATGTGTTGTAGTTTTAAATAATATATTTTTTAGTGTTAACAATAAATTTTGTAGGCTCATCAATATATTTTGTAGCCTTAACAATATACGCGTATATTGTAGCCTTATCATTACATTTTGTAGGCATAAAATATATAGCCTTAACAATATATTGTAGTCTTAACAATATATATTGTATTCTTAATAATATATTTTGTAGTTTTAATAATATATTTTGTAGACTTATCAATATATTTTGTAGTTTTATCAAATAAATTTTGAAACCTTAACCATATATCTTGTAGTATTAACAATATATCTTGTCGTCTTAACAGTATATTTTGTAGCCTTTAAAATATATCTTGTAGTGTTATTAATATATGTTGTACTCCTAAAATATATTTTGTAGTTTAAGAAATATATTTTGTAGCCTAACAATATAATTTGTAGTCTTAGCAATATATTTTGCAGTCTAAATAGTATATCTTGTAGTCTTAACAATATATTTTGTAGCCTTAACAATATATATTGTAGTCTTAACAATATATTATAGTCTTAACAATACATATTATAGCCTTAACAATATAATATGTAGTCTTAATTATATACTTTGTTGGCTTAACAATATAGTTTGTAGTCTTAACAGTATATTTTGTAGTCTTGGTGATACATTTTATAGCATTTACAATATATTTTGTAGCCTTTTCAATATAGCTTGTAGCTTTAAAATACATCTTGTATTCTTGCAATATATCTTGTAGTCTTAACAATTTTTGTAGGCTTAACAATATTTTTGCAGAATTAATAATATGCTTTGTAGCCTTAACAATATATCTTACATTGTCAACTATATATTTTGTAGTCTTAACAATAAATGTTGTATGCTTATCAAAATTCTTGGTTGCATTAACAATATATATTGAAAACTTAACAATATATAATGTTATCTTAACAATATATATATTGTAGCCTTAACAATATATTTTCTAGTCTTAACAATATATATTATAGAATTAACAATATATTGTGTAGCCATAAAATATGTTTTGAAGTCTTAACGATATATTTTGTTGTCTTAACAATATATTTTGTACTCTTAACAATATATTTAGTAGGCTTAACAATAAATTTTGTAAATTTAAATATATACCTTGTAGAATTAACAATAAATTTTGTAGCCTTAAATATATATTTTGTTGTCTTGACAATATCTTTTGTAGCCTTAGCAATATATCGTGTAGTCTTAATAATTTTTATTGCAGCCTTAACAATATATTTTGTAGCCTTAACAATATACTTTTTGTTCTTTTTATATATGTTACAGTCTTAGCAATATAGTCTGTAGTCTTAAAAATATATTTTGCAGTTATAACGATTTATTAATTACCCTTAATATAAAGGGTCTTATAAAAAGTCTCCGCTGTTTTTAGTACATTTTTGAACAAAAAATTTCTTTATTGAAAATCAATTTTAATCACTTACATATTGACCATTATTATCTATGACCTATTGCCCTTTTTCGGGTAGCTTCATTATTCCATCGGTATAGAACTTCTTTGGTTTTCGTCCAAAATCTTGGCCAAGTGATTTTGAGCGGCGCTTCGGTCGACCAATTTTTTACCATCAAGAGAGTTTTGCAGAGACCGAAACAAATGGTAGTCACTCGGTCCAACGTCCGGGCTATACGGTGGATGCATCAAAACTTCGCAAAAAGTTCTTTGAGTTTGTTCTGAGTCATCAAAGATGTGTGTGGCCGCGCATTGTCATGATGTAATACAAGTCCCTTTCTGTTGGCCAATTCTGGTTGCTTTTTCTGGATTGCTTCGTTCAAACGGTCGAGTTGTGCACAGCACGTCCATTATGAGCTGCTGCAACCTGACAAAACCATCAATTCGGTCCTGTACTGTTCACAACTCCACCGTTTGAACGAAGCAGTTCTACCAAATAAGTTCTACACTGATGGAATTATGATGCTATCCGAAAAATGGCAATACGTCATAGATAATAATAGTCAATATGTACCTGATTAAAATTGATTTTCAATTTTCACTAAAAAAACCGCGGAGACTTTTTATATGACCCTTTATTTTGTAGTTTTAACAATATATTTTGTATTTTAAGGGACATATTTTTAGTCTTAACAATATTTTACTAGCCTTAACAATATATAATTTGTAGCCTTAAAATATATTTTATAGTCTTAAATATATTGTGAAGTCTTAACAATATATTTTCTAGACTTAACAATATATTATGTAGTTTTAGCAATATATTTTGTAAATTTCACAATATAGTTTGTAGTTTTAACCATATCCTCTGTAGTCTCGACAATTTTTATTGTAGCCTTAACAATATATTTTGTAGAGTTAATAATATATTTGGTAACCTTAATAATATACTGTTAGCCTTAACAATATATTTTGTAGTCTCAACCACATTTTTTGTTTTTAAGCAATATATCTTATAGTCTTAGCAATATACGTTGTAGACTTAACAATATATTTTGTAGTTTTTACAATATATTTAATAGCTTTTACTACATATTTTGAAACCTTAAAAAATATATTGTAGTCGTGACAATATATTTTGTAGTCTTAACAATATATTTTGCATTCACAAAATTATATTTTGTAGTCTTAACAGTAAACTTTGCAGATTTAACAATATATTTTGTAGTCTTTACAACTTATATTGTAGCTTTAACAATACATTTTGTACCCAAAAATATATGTTGTAGTGTTAACAATATATGTTGTTTTTCACGCAATATATTCGTAGCCTTAACAATATATTTTGTAGCCTTTACAATATATCCTATAGCCTTAAAACATATCTAGTAGTCTTAACAATATATCTTGTAGGCTTAACAATATATTGTAGTCTTAACATATTGTATATTTTGTATTTTCAACAATATATATTACAGCGTTTACAATATATTTTGTAGTCTTAAGAGTACATTTTGTAGTCTTAACGATATATATTGTCGTCTTAACAATATATATTGGAGCCTTAACAATATATTTTGTCGCTATAGAATATATTTTGTAGCCTTAACAACTTATATTGTTGTCTTAACAATATATATTGTAGGTTTAATAATATAAGTTGTAGTATTAACAATACATTTTGTAGCTTTTACAATATATTATGGAGTCTTAACCATATATGTTGTACGTTTAGAAGTATGCTTTCTAGTCCAACCATATATTTTGTAGTCTTAAAATATTTTTTGTAGACTTGACATTATATTTTGTTGCCTTAACAATATATTTTGTCGTTTTAGCAAATAAATTTTGGTAGTCTTAAAGATATATATTGTAGTAGTAACAATATATATAGTAGCCTTAAATATCTATTTTGTAGTCTAACAGTATATGTTAAGTCTTTACAATATATTTTGAAGTCTTAACACTATACATTGTAGTCTGAACAATATATTTTGTGTTTTTAACAATATATCATGTGTTTCTAACTATATTATTTTTAGTTTAAGCGATATATTTTGTAGCCTAACAATTTATTTTGTAGTCTTAATTAAATATTTTGTAATCTTAACAATATATCTTGTAGTCTTAACAATATATTTTGTAGTATAACGATATATCTTTTAGTCTTAACAATACATTTTGTAGTCGTAACAATATATTTTGTAGTCGTAACAATATATTTTGTAGCATTGACTATATATTTGTAGTTTTAACAATATATATAGAAGTCATAACAAAATATTTTGTAGACTAAAATATATTTTTTGCTTTAACGATATATTTATTAGTGTTAACAATATATTTTGTAGTTTTAGCAATTTATTTTATAGTCTAACCATATATTTTGTAGTCTTAACAATATATTTTGTAGTCTAAAAATATTTTTGCCTGAACGATATATTTATTAGTCTTAACAATATATTTTGTAGTTTTAGCAATTTATTTTATAGTCTAACCATATATTTTGTATTCTTAACAATTATTTTGAAGTCATAACAATATATTCTTTGTAGCCTTAACAATATATATTTTTTGAAATAAAGTATTTTCTAGGCTTAACGATAAATTTTGTAGTCTTAGCAATATTTTTTGTAGTCTAACCATATATATTTTAGCCTTAATAATACATTTTGTAGTCTTAACAATATACTTTCTAGTCTTAATATCATATCTTGTAGCCATAAAAAAATATATTGTGTAGTACTAACAATTTATTTTGTAGGACTAGCAATGCATTTTGTAGTTTTAACAACATTTTATGATCTTAACATTATATTTTGTACTCTTAACAATATATTTTCAATCCTTAACAATTTATCATGTAGTCCTAAAAATATACTTTGTAGATTTAGCAATATATTTTATAGTCTAAACAAATATTATGTAGCCTTAATAATTTATGTTGTAGTGTCAACAATATAATTTGTAGTCTTAACAATTTAAATTGTAGACTTAACAATATATATTTGATCTTAACAATAAATTTTGTAGGCTTTTCAATATGTCTAGTAGTCTTAAGAATATATTATGTAGTTTTAACAATATATATTCTAGCGTTAACTTTGTATGTTGTAGTCTCAAAAATATATTTCTTAATTTCAACTATATATCCTGCAGCCTTAATAATTTTTGTCGTAGCATTAACAATACATTTCGTAGCCCTAAGAATATATTTTGTAGCGTTAAAATATATCTGGTAATCCTGACAATATATATTGTAGTCTCAACACTATATTTTGTAGTCTTGAAAATAGATCTTGTCGTCTTAACAATATATATATTTTGTAGTTTTAACAACATATTTTGTAGATTTTAAAATATAACTTGTAGTCTTAACAATATGTTTTGTAGCCTTGAAAATATTCTTTTTCTTAACAATATATATTGTAGACTTTAAAAAAATATATTTTGTAGAATTAGGAATATATTTGAAGCAAATGCAATATATTTTGTAGTCCTTACAATATATTTTGGTGTTAACAATATATCTTGTGGTTTTATCAATTTTTATTGTATGCTTAACAATATATTTTGTCGCTTTTACAATATACTTTGTATCCTTAAAATTTTATATTCTAGCCTTGACAATATATATTGTGATCTTTGCATTATATTTTGTAGTCCTAAGAATATCTTTTGTAATTTTAACAATATATATATTGTAGCCTTAATAATATATATTGTAGCCTTAATAATGTATTTTGTAGAATTAATAAATATTTGGTAACCGTAACAATATATTGTTAGCCTTAACAATATATTTAGTAGCCTTAACAATATATTTTGTAGCCGTTACAATATATCTTATAGCCTTAAAACATATCTAGTTGTCTTAACAATATATCTTGTCGGCTTAACAATATATTGTAGCCTTAACAATATACATCGTAGTCTTAACAATATATCTTGTATTCTTAAAAATTGATTTTGTAGCCTTAAGAAAATGCTTTGGAGTCTTAACAATATATATTGTAGTTTAGCGACATATTTTGTAGTTTGAAAATATATCTTGTAGAATTAACAATATATTTCGTAGGCTTAAAAATACATCTGGTAGTCTTAATAATATATGTTGTAGTAATATCATATATTTTGTAGTTTGAGCAATATATTTTGTAGCCTTACAATACATTTTGTATTCAAAATATTATATTTTGTACTCTTAACAGTAAATTTTGCAGCCTTATCAATATATTTTGTAGTCTTAACAACATATATTGTACCCTTAATAATACATCTTGTACCCAAAACAATACATGTTATAGTATTAACAATATATATTTTTGTTATAACAATATATATTTGCAGCCTTATCAATATATTTCGTAGCCTTAACGTTTTATATTGTAGTCTTAGCAAGATATTTTGTAGTCGTAGCAAAATATTTTGTAGTAATAATTTTATATTTTGTAGGCTTAATATTATATTTTTTGTCTAAAAATATGTTGTAGCCTTTAAAATATACCTTGTGCTCTTAATCACATAAATGTAGCCTTAAAATATATTTTGTAGCCTTAACAATATATTTTGCAGTGTTAACAATATATTTTGTAGTCTTAACAACATATTTTGTATTCTAATCAATATATTTTTTAGATTTAACGATATATTTTGTATTCTTAACAATTTGCCTTGTTGCCTTAACAATATATCTTGTAGCTTCAGCAATATATATTGTGGTCTTAGCAATATAATTTGTAGTTTTAAAATATGTTTTGTAGTTTTAGCGATATATTGTGTTTCTAAAAATATATTTTATAGTCTGAACCATGTATATTGTAGACTTAACAATATATTTTGTAGTCTTAGCATTATTTCATGCGGTCTTAACAATTTTTGATGTAGCCATAACAATATATTTTGTTGCTTTAGTATATATCTTGTAGCTTTAAAACATATCTTGTAGTGTTAACAGTATATCTTGTAGTCTAAGCAATTCATTGTAGCCCTAACAATATATTTTGCAGGCTTAAAAATATACTTTGTAGCTATAACAATATATTTTGCAGGCTTTAAAATATACTTTGTAGCTACAACAATATATCTTACAGTTTCAACAAGGTATTTTGTAGTCTTAACAATATATTTTGTAGTCTTAACAATAAATTTTGTAGATTTACCAATATACTTTGTAGTCTTAACAATATATATTGTAGCCTTAACAATATATTTTGTAGCCTTAACAATTTATATTGTTGTCTTAACAATATATATTGCAGGCCTAATAATATAAGTTGTAGTATTAACAATACATTTTGTAGTTTTTACAATATATTTTGTTGTCTTAACCATATATGTTGTACGTTTAGCAGTATGCTTTATAGTCTAACCATATATTTTGTAGTCCTAACAATATTATTTGTAGTCTTGACATTATATTTTTTGCCTTAATAATATATTTTGTACTTTTAAGAAATACATTTTGTAGTCTTACAGATATATATATTGTAGTCTTAACGATATATATTGTAGAATTAAAATCTATTGTAGTTTAACAGTATATGTTAAAACATTTACAATATATTTTGAAGTCTTAAAAATATCTATTGTAGTCTGAACAATATATTTTGTGAGCTTATCAATATACTATATAGTATTAGCAATATATATTGTAGCATTAACAATATATATTTTTGCTTTAACAATATATTTTATAGACTTGACAATATATTTTATAGACTTGACAATATATTTTGCTGCCTTAAAAATCTATCTTTTAGTTTCAATAATATATTTTTATAGTCTTAACAATATATCTTTTCGTCTTAACAATATATATATTGTAGTTTAACCAATATATTTTGTGGTTTTAAAAATATATCTTGTAGTTTTAGCATTATATTTTGGGGCCTTAACAATATATCTTGTAGTCTTAACAATATGTATTGTGGTCCTAACCATATATTTTGTAGTTTAATCAATATGCATATTGTATCTTTTACCATATATTTTGTATTCTTGACAGTATATTTTGTGCTCTTAACAATATAGCTTGTCGTCTTAAGAATATATATTGTAGCCTTAACAAAAAATATTGTAACTTTAACAGTATATATTTTAGTCTTAAAAATAAATTTTTTAGCTTTAAAAAATTATCTTCTAGCCTTAGCAATATATATTGTGACCTTAGCAACATATTTTTTAGTCTTAACAAATATATTGTAGTAGTAGCTATATATTTTGTAGCTTTGACATTATATTTTGTAGTCTTAAAAATATATTTTTAGGTTTAACAATATATATTTTAGTCTTAAAAATATACCTTTAGGACTTAAGCGTATATGTTGTGGCATTAACAATATATATATTGTAGCCTTAACAATATATCTTGTAGCAATAAAAAAAATCTTTTTCCCTAACAATGTCTACTGTGGTGTTAGAGATTCGTTTTGTAGCCTTAACAATATACTTTGTTGTCTTAACAATATATATTGTAGACTTAACAATATATTTTGTAGCCTAACCATATATCTTGTACCCTTAAAATATATCTGGTAGTCTTGACAATATATTTTGTATTCTTAACAGAATATTTTATAATCTTAATAATGTATGTTTAGCATTAATATATATTTTGTAGTGTTAACAATGTATTTTAAAACCTTAACAATATATGTTCTAGAACTAACTGTATAATTTATAGTCTTAAAATATATTTCGTAGCCTTAAAAAATTATCTTGTAGGCTTAACAATATGTAATGTGATCCTAGCGAAATATTTTGTAGTCTTAACAATATATTTTGTAGCTATAGCAAGATATTTTGTAGCCTTAGCAATATATCTTGTAGTTTTAACAATATATATTGTAGCTTTAACTTCATATTTTGCTGTGTTAACAATATATTTCTTAGTCTCAAAAATATATAATGTAGTCTTAATAAATTTTATTGTGGTCTTAACCAAAAAATATTTTACCAATATACTTTGTAGTTTTAAAATTTATGTTCTATCCTTACTATATATACTGTGGTCTTAGCAATATATTTTCTAGTCTTAACAATATATCTTGCAGTCCTAACAATAGATATTGTGATCTTAGCAATATATTTTGTTGTTTTAAAATATGTCTTGTAGTCCTAACGATATATTTTGTAGTTTTAACCATATATATTGTAGTCTTAACAATATATTATCTCGTCTTAACCATCTATATTGTAGCCTTAACAATATATTTTAAAGCCTTCAAAATAGATCTTGTAATTTTGACATTATTTTTATCCTTAGCAATATATCTTATCGTCTAACAATATATATTGTATCCTTAAAAATATATTTTATAGTCTAAACAATATAATTTGTAGTCTTAAAAATTAATGTTGTAGTTTTAACAATATATTTTGTAGTGTTAACAATATACTTTGTCGTCTTGAGAATATATTTTGTAGTTATAACAATATATTTAGTAGCCTTAACCATATATTTTGTAGCCTGAAATAGATCTGGTATTCTTGACAATATATTTTGTAGTCTTAACAGTAAATTTTGCGGAATTAACAATATATTTTGTATTCTTAACAATTTGCCTTGTGGTCTTAACAATATATATCGTAGCTTTAGCAATATATATTGGGGTCTTAGCAATATACTTTGTAGTTTTAAAATATCTTTTGTAGACTTAACGATATATTTTGTATGTGACAATATATTTTGTAGTCTTAACCATGTATATTGTAGCCTCAACAATACATTTTGTAGCAATAAAATATATTTTGTAGCCTTAACAATTTATATTGTTGTCTTAACAATCTATGTTGTAGGCTTAATAATATAAGTTGTAGTACTAACAATACATTGTGTAGCTTTTACAATATATTTTGTAGTCTTAACTATATATGTTGTAGATTTAGCAGTATATTTTATAGTTTAACAATATATTTTCTAGTCTTAACAATATACATTGTAGAATTATCACTATATTTTGATGCGTTAAAATATGAATTGTAGCATTAACATTTTTTTTCTAGTCTTAACAATATATATTGTTGTATTAACAATTTTTGTTGTAGCCAAAACAATATATTTTGTTGATTTAACAATATACTTTGTAGTGTTAAAAGTTTAAATGCTAGCCTTAACAATATATATTGTGGTGTTAGCAATATATTTTAACCTTAACATTATACTTTGTTGCCTTTAGAATATATTTTGTGGCCTTAAAATATATCTTCTAGTTTCAACAATATATCTTGTAGTCTTTGCAATTCTTTGTAGCCCTAACAATATTCTTTGCAGGCTTAATAATATACTTTGTAGCCATAACAAAATATCTTACATTGTCAACAATATATTTTGTAGTCTTAACAATATATTTTGTAGTCTTAACAATGAATTTTGTAGGCTTACCAATATACTTTGTAGTCTTAACAATATATATTGTAGCCTTAACAATACGTTTAGTAGCAATAAAATATATTTTGTAGACTTCACAATTTATATTGTTGTCTTAACAATCTATGCTGTAGGCTTAATAATATAAGTTGTAGTATTAACAATACATTGTGTAGCTTTTACAATATATTTTCCAGTCTTAACCTTATATGTTGTAGATTTAGCAGTATATTTTATAGTTTAACAATATATTTTCTAGTCTTAACAATATATATTGTAGAATTATCAATATATTTTGAAGCGTTAAAATATGAATTGTAGCCTTAACATTTTATTTTCTAGTCTTAACAATATATATTCTAGAATTAACAATATACAGATGCTTATCAGAATAATGGAAACACCTGAACGAAAGTGCAACTTACGAGATTAATATGGTGTCGGGGCACCTTTCGCCTTCAGAACAGCCTTGATGCGACGTGGGATGGAGGCATAGAGGTCGTGAATGGTAGCAAGTGGAATATTACACCATTCCTCGAGCAGGGCATCGGCCAGTTCTGTGAGAGAGGATGGAGGTGGAAATCGTCGCCGGAGTCGTGTTTCCAAGATGGACCACAGATGTTCAATTATGTTGAGATCTGGGGATTGGGCGGGCCAGGGGAGGTGTTGAACTTCATCCCGATGTTCCTCAAACCACGCTGCAACAACTGCAGCTGTGTGAATGGGTGCATTATCATCCTGGAATATGGCGTCATTGTCCGGGAACAACATCCGGACCATAGGATGCAAGTGCTCTCCTAAAATTGCGACATAATCGTTGGCAGTGATGCGTCCGCGAAGTGTGACCACAGGACCCAATCAAAACCATGATATTGCGGCCCACAGCATCACCATGTTTCACAGTTGGGCGGAGACACTGCAGATCATACACATCTTTGGGCGTTCTCCACACATAAACATGGCCCGTGGTTTGGAATAGGGTGAATGGTGACTCATCCGACCATACCACACGTTTCCAGTCGTCAACGGTCCAAGTTGCATGGTCGCGGCACCATTTGCGGCGTGCTAAAGCGTTCTGGTCCCTGATGAGAGGTTTGGCCCGTGCAACACGACCCCGTAAGTTCATGTCATGTAATTCGCGGCGGACTGTGATTGTCGAAACAGGTTGGGGAGGTGCTGATTGAGTTCCTCCCGTCACTTGCGCCGCAGTGGTACGACGGTTCCGCGCGACAATGCGCTTTAATACCCGGCGTGCCTGTCACTGATGCTTTTCTTCCGCCCACTGTTCCGCTTCCCCGATGTGGTTTTCCCGTGTGTTGTGTAGGCCGTCATCACCTTCGACACTGTCCCTGGCGACACACCTAACACACTAACCACTGCCGTCACACTCACTCCACATAAGCGCGCACCAACAATTTGCCCTCTTTGAAACTCTGAGATGTCTCCCATTTTACACTATCTCCGTCTGCTGCAGCCAATGCACACTCCTGTTCCACGACGCCTGACGTAGTATGGAGACCGACCTAACACACCACCACCAGCAGTCCGGCGCTGCGGTCGCCACGACACCACTGCCAACCCATACATCTGACGTGTTGCCAACTACAGGTGTTTCCATTATTCTGATAAGCATCTGTATATTGTAGCCTTAAAATATGGTTTGTAGTCTTAACGATATATTTTGTTGCCTTGACCATATATTTTGTCGTTTTAGCAGATAAAGTTTGTAGTATTGCTTGTAGTCTTGACCATATATATTGTAGTTTAACCAATATATTTTGTGGTTTTAAAAATATATGTTGTACTTTTACCATTATATTTTGTGACCCTAACAATATATCTCGTAGTCTTAACAATATATATTGCGGTCCTAACGATATATTTTGTAGTTTAATCAATATATTTTGTAGCCTAACAATATATTTTGTAGTCATAATGATATATTTTGTAGTCTTAACAATATATTTTATACTCTTAACAATATATCTTGTAGCCTTAACAATATATTTTACATTTTTAAATATATATCTTGTAGTCTTAACAACGTATAAGTATTCTTAATAATATATTTTGAAGCCTTAATGATATAGCTTTTACCATATATTTTGTATTATTGACAATATATTGTATTCTTAACAATAAATCCTGTCGTCTTAACAATATATATTGTAGCCTTAACAATAAATAAAGTAAAATTAACAATATATTTTATAGTCTTAACAATAATTTTTTTAGCTTTAAAAATTTATCTTGTAGCCATAGATATATATATTGTGATCTTAGCAATACATTTTATACTCTTAACAATATATATTGTAGTCGCAGCTATATAATATGTAGCCTTGACAATACATTTTGAAGCCTTAACCAAATATTTTTTAGTTTTAAAAATATATATATTAGTCTTATAAATATACCTTTAAGTCTTAACCGTATATGATGCAGCCTTAACAAAATATATTGTGGCCTTATCAATATTTCTTGTAGATTTATTAATTTATTTTTTTCCTTAACAATGTATATTGTAGCCTTAACAATATATATTGTAGCGTTAAAATTTATATTTTGTAGTCTTAACAATATATTTCTTACTCTTAACAATATATAATGAAGTCTTAACAATTTTTATTGTAGCCTTAACAATATATTTTGTAGCCTTGACAATATATTTTTGTAACCTTATAATTTTACCTGTAGGCTTCACAATATATACTATGGTCCTAGCAATATATTTTGTAGTGTTAAGAATATATTTTTAGGCTTACAATATATTTTGTAACCTTAAAATTTATGTTCTACCCTTACAATATACACTGTGGTCTTAGCAATATATTTTGTAGTATTAAGAATATAATTTTAGTCTTAACAATATACCTTGTAGCCTTAACAATATATTTTGTAGTCTTAAGAATATATATTGTTGTATTAACAATATATTTTGTAACTTTAAAATACATTTTATAGTCTTAACGTTATATTTTGTTGTCTTAACAATATATTTTGTAGTTTAAAAATATATATTCGCCTTAACCATATATTTTGTAGCATTAAAATATATCTGATAGTCTTGACAAAATATTTTTTGTAGTCCTAACAGTATCTTTTTAGTCTAAACAATATATCTTGTCGTCTTAAAAATATATCTTGCAGTCATAACCATATATATTGTAGCTTTAAAATATAATTTTTTAGCCTTAACAATATATTTTGTAGTGTTAACAATATATTCTGTAGTCATATATATATAGTATAATTAACAATTTACATTGGAGTCTTAACAATATATTTGCGGCCTTAACAATATATATTCTGGTCTTAGCAATATATTTTCTAGTTTTAAAATATGTCTTGTAGTCCTAAGGATATATTTTGTAGTCTTAGCTATATATTTTGTAGTCTTTACCATATATATTGTAGTCTTAACAATATATTCTGTAGTCTTGACCATCTGTATTGTTGCCTTAACAATATATTTTAAAGTCTTAAAATTATATCTTTTAATTTTTACAATATTTTTAGCCTTAACAATATATATTGTCGTCTTAACAATAAATATTGTAGCCTTAACAATACATTTTATAGCCTTAACAATATACTTTTTAGCCTTAAAAATTGATGTTGTAGTTTTAACAATATATTTTGTAGTGTTAACAATATATATTTTGTCGTCTTAACAATATATATTGTAACCTAAAAACTATATTTTATAGTCTTGACAATATATTGTATAGCTTTTAAATTTATGTTGTAGCATTAACTATATGTAATGTGGTCTTAGTGATATATTTTTAGTCTAACAATGTATTTTGAAATCGTAGCGTTACATTTAGTGCTTTTACAATATATTTTGTAGTCTTAACAATATATTTTGTAACCTTAACAATATATATTGTAACTTTAACCATATATTTTGTAGTCTTTACAATAAATTTTATAGCCTTAAAATTTTATCTTGTAGCTTCAGCAATATATATTGTGATCTCAGCAATATATCTTGTAGTCTTAGCAATATATTTTGTAGTCGCTGCTATACATTTTGTAGCTTCAACAATATATTTTGTGGCCTTAACAATATATTTTTTAATTCTAGCAATATATTTTATTATTTTACAATATATTTTATTATTTTACAATATATTTTATTATTTTACAATATATTTTCAAGCCTTAACAATATATTTTATAGCCTTAACAATATATTTTATAACTTTAACAATATATATTGTAGTCTTAACAACATACATTGTAGATTTAACAATATATTTTTTGACCTTACAAATATATCTTGGTGTTTTGAGAATTCATTTTGTAGTCGTAACAGTTCATCATGTAGTAGTAACAATATATTTTTTGGCCATAACGGTATATTTTGCTGAGTTATCACAATATTAGGAAGTCTTAACAATACATTTTTGCCTAACAAAATATTTTGTAGTATTAACAATATATTTTGTAGAGTTAATATATTTTTAATTTCGCACTATATTTTGTAGCCTTAACAATATATGTTAAAGTCTTAACAATATATTTTGTAGTCTTAACAATATATATTGTAGTCTTAACAATATATATTGTAGTCTTTAAATATATTTTGTAGTCTTAACAATATATATTGTAGTCTTTAAATATATTTTGTAGTCTTAATATTTGTAGTCTTAACATAATATATAGTAGAATTAGCAAAATATTTTGTAGCCTGAAAAATATATCTCGTAGCCTTAGGTATATATATTATATAGATTTAAAAATATATTTTGTAGTCTTGACAATACATGTTGTAGTCTTAACAATATACCTTGTAGTCCTAACAATATACTTTGTTGTCTTAACAATATATATTGTAGTCTTAGCAAGATATTTTATAATTTAACCATATATTTTGTAGACTTAACAGTATATTCTGTAGCCTTAACAATATACCTTGTAGCCTTAAAAATATATATTGTAGTTTTAATAATATATCTTAAAGTTTTAACAAATTTTATTCTAGCCTAAGAATATATTTTCTAGTATTACAATATTCTTTTTATTTTTATCAATATATGTTGCAATCTAGCAATATATTTTGTAGTCTTAACAATATATTTTGTAGAGTTAACAATATATTTTGTAGAGTTAAGAAAATATTTTGTAGTCTTAACAATATATATTGTAGCCTTAACAATATATCTTGTAGAGTTAACAAAATATTTTGTAGTATTAAGAATATATTTTGTAGCTATAACAATTTATTTTGTAGTTTCAACTATATATTTTGTAGTTTTGCACTATGTCTTGTAGTCTCAAAAATATATGTTAAAGTATTAACAATATGCTTCGTAGTCTTAGCAATATATGTTGTAGTTTTAGCAAAAACTTTCACAATACAGTCTGTAGTCTTAACAATATATTTTGCTGTATTAACAATATAATATGTTGCTTTAACAATATATATTGTAGTTTAAAAAATATATTTTGTAATCTTAAAATGTATGGTGTTAATTTAGCAGGTTTTTTTGTATTCTTAACAATATATTTAGTAGCGTTGACAATATATCTTGTACTCTCAACAGTATATGTTGTAGTCTTAACAATATTTTTTGTAGTCTTAACAATATATCTTCTATTCATAGATATATATTTTTTATTTTTGACAATACATTTTGTAATCTTAACAATATGTATTAAAACTTAACAATATATTTTTTGCAGTTATCAATATATTTTGTAGTCTTAACAATATGTTTTTAGCCTTAACAACATATCTTGTAGTTTTAAAAATATATTGTATAGCCTTATCAATATATTTTGTAGTATGTTAATATATTTTGTAGTTCTAACCATATATATTGTAGTCTTAACACTATATTCTGTCGTTTTAACCATCTATATTGTAGGCTTAGCAATAAATTTTGTAGTCTTAACAATTTATCTTGTAGTTTAATCAATTTTTGTTGTAGCCTTAACAATATATTTTATAGTCTAAACAATATATTTTGTAGTCTTAACAATATATCTTGTAGCTTTAAAATGTATCTTGTAGCCTAAATCATATATATTTGTCTTAACAATATATTTTGTAGCCTTAACAATATACTTTGTTGCCTTAAAAATGTATGTTGTAGTTTTAACAATATATTTTGTATTATTAACAATATATCTTGTCCTCTTAACAATATATTTTGTAGCCTTAACAATATATTCTGTAGTGTTGACATATATTTTGTAACCTCAACAATATATATTGTGAACTTAGCAATATATTTTGTAGTCTTAACAATATATATATATTGTAGTAAATATATATTTTGCATAATTAACAATTTACATTGTAGACTTAACATTATATCTTGCAGCCTTAGCAATATATATTTGGTCTTAGCAATATATTTTGTAATATTAAAATATGTTTTGTATTCCTAACGATATATTTTATAATCTTAACAACACATTTTGTAGCTTTAAAATATATCGGGTATTCTTGACAATATATTTTGCAGCCTTAACAATAATTTTTGTAGTCTTAACAATATATTTTGAGTCCTTAATAATATATATTGTAGTCTTAGCACTATATTTTTTGGTCTTAATTATATATCTTGTAGGCTTAACAATATATGATATGGTCCTAACGAGATATATTGTAGTTTAATCAATATGTTTTGTAGCATAACAATATATTTTGTAGCCTTAACAAATATTTTTTAGACATAACAATATATTTTGTAGTCTTAACCATATATATTGTAGCCTAACAATATATATTGTAACCTTAACTCTAGTGTTCCATATTTATCTTATAGCCTTAGCAATATATATTTTAATCTTAGCTATATATTTTGTAGTGTTAGTATATTTTCTAGCCGTAGCTATATATTTTGTAGCCTTAACCATATATCTTGTAGCCTCAACATTATATTTTAGTTTTAACAATATATTTTAGTCTTAAAATTTATCTTTTAGCCATAACAATATATATTGCGATCTTAGCGATATATTTTGTAGCCGTTACAGCATATTTTGTAGGCTAAACAATACACTTTTTAGTTTTAAAAATAGATTTTGTTGTCTTACAAATATATCATGTAGTCTTTTAGCCTTAAATATATTTTGCGGCCTTAACTATATATTTTGTTGCATTAAGAATATATGTTTTTTATTTTATCAATATATTTAGTAGAATTTAATATATATTGTGTAGCCTTAAAATATGTCTGGTAATCTTCACAATATATTTTGTAGCCTTAAAAATTTATTTTCTAGCCTTAACAATATAATTTGTGATCTTAGCAATATATTTTGTAGTCTTAAAAATATATATTTTTTAATCCTATCTATATATTTTGTATCGTTAAGAATATATTTTGTAGTCTTAACAATATATATATTGTAGCTTCAACAATTTTTGTTGTAGCCTTATAAATATATTTTATAATCGTAACAATATATTTTGTGGCTTTAAAATATATCTGGTATTCTTGACAATATATTTTGTAGCCTTAACAATAAATTTTGTAGTCTTAACAATATATTTTGAAGCCTTAACAATATATACTTTAGTCTTAGCACTATATTTTGTGGCCTTCACCATATATCTTGTAGTCTTAACAATATATGTTGTGGTTCTAACGATTTATTTTGTAGCGTTAAGAATATATTTTGTGGTCTTAACAATATATCTATTGTAGTTTTAACATTATATCTTGTAGTCTTAGCACTATATTTTGTTATCTTAGCAATATATTTTGTAGTCTTAAAAATATATTCTGTAGTCCTATCTATATATTTTGACAAGATATTTTCCAGTCTTAACGGTTTATTTTGTATACTTAACAATATATTTTGTCGTCTTAACAATATATATTGTACGCTTAACAATATAATTTGTAGACTTATAATTATATCTTCTAGCCTTAACAACACATACTGTCGTTTTAGCAATATATTTTGTAGTGTTAAGAATATATTTTTAGTCTTACAATATATCTTGTAGGCTTAAAATTTATGTTCTACCACTAGAATATATACTGTGGTCTAAGCAATATTTTTGTAGTGTTAACAATATATTTTTAGTCTTAACAATATATCTTGTAGCCTTAACATTATATTTTGCAGTCTTAACAGTATATTTTGTAGTGTTAATAATATATCTTGTCGTCTTAACAATATATATTGAAGCCTTAACAATATATATTGTTGAACTAACTGTATAATTTATAGTAGTAACAATATATTTTGTAGCCTTAAAAATTTATCTTCTAATGTGATCCTAGCAATATATTTTGTAATCTTAAAAATATATTGTTAGTAGTCGTAGCAACATATTTTGTAGCTTTAACAATAAATTTTGTAGCCTTAACAATATATTTTGTAGTCCTAACAACATATATTGTAGTCTTAAAAATATATCTTTTGGTCTTGGCCATATAAATGGTAGAACTCAAATATATTTTGTAGCCTTAAAATATATTTTTTGTACTGTTAATAATATATTTTGTAGTCTTAACAATATATTTTCTATCCTTAAAAAATTACCTTGTAGTTTAAGCAATATATCTAGTAGCCTTAGTAATATATATTGTGTTCTTAGCAATATATTTTGTAGTTTTAAAATATGTTTTGTTGTCCAAACGATATACTTTTTAGTCGTAGCAACATATTTTTAAGAATTAACAATATATTTTGTAGGTTTAACAATATATTTTGTAGTCCTAACAAAATATCATTTAGTCTTTAAAATTTACCTTGTGGTCTTAACTATATATTTTGTAGTGTTAAAAATATTTTTTGTAGTCTTAA
The DNA here is from genome assembly GCA_022664845.1 of Lepisma saccharinum. NCBI lineage: Eukaryota > Metazoa > Arthropoda > Insecta > Zygentoma > Lepismatidae > Lepisma > Lepisma saccharinum. Next base: position 46,914 of record JAGDQP010012169.1, read on the forward strand.
GAACATATTTTGTATTCTTATCAATATATTTTGTAGTCTTAAAATATATTTTGTAGTCTTAACCATCTATATTGTTGCCTTCACAATACACTTCGTAGTCTTAACAATACATTTTGTAGTCTTAAAAATATTTCATGTATTCTTAACATTTTTTGTTGCAACTATAACAATATATTTATTTGCCTTAACATTATCCCTTGTAGTGTTGAACAGTTATCTGCTACAATTAACGATGTATATTGTGGTGTTAGCAATATATTTTATAGCCTTTACAATATATTTCTTAATTTTAACAAAATATGTTGTAGCCTTAATATATAGTTTGTAGGCTTAACAGTATATTTTGTAATCTTAGCAATATATTTTGTAGACTAAACAATATTTTTTGTACCCTTAACAATATATTTTGTAGCCATTACAATATACTTTGTATCCTTAACAATATATTTTGTAGCCTTATCAAAATATTTTTAGTTTAACAATATATATTGTAGTTTTAACAATATATTTCGTAGCTTTAACAATATATTTTGTAGTCTTAACAATATTTTTTTGTTTTTAAGCAATATATATTGTAGTCTTAGCAATATACGTTGTAGCCTTAACAAAATATTTTGTAGTTTTTACAATATATTTAATAGCTTTTCCCATATATTTTGAAGCCTAAAAATATATATTGTAGTCTTCACAATATATTTTGTAGTCTTAACCATATATATTGTAGTCTTAACAATATATTTTGTGGGCTTATCAATATACTTTATACTCCTAACAATATATATTGTAGCATTAACAATATATATTTTAGCTTTAACAATATATTTTGTAGTCTTGACAATATATTTGTAGCCTTAAAAATTTATCTTTTAGTTTTAATTATAAATTTTTTGGTCTTAACAATATATCTTTTCGTCTTAACAATATATATTGTAGACTTAACAATATATATCATTACTTTAACAATATATTTTATAGTCTCAACAATATATTTTGTAGCCATAAACTATATTTTGTAGTCTTAACGATATATTTTGTAGTCTTAACAATATATTTTGTAGTCTTAACCATGTATATTGTAGTTTAAACAATATATTCAGTAGGCTTAACAATAAATTTTGTAACCTTAAATATATATCTTGTAGAATTAACATTAAATTTTGTAGCCTTAAATATATATCTTGTTGTCTTGACAGTATATTTTGTAGCCTTATCAATATATCGTGTAGTCTTAATAATTTTTATTGCAGGCTTAACAATATATTTTGTAGCCTTAACAATATACTTTGTGTTCTTTTTATAGATGTTGCAGTCTTAGCAATATATTTTGTAGTCTTATCAATATATTATGCAGTCCTAACGTTCGTTCAAACGGTCGAGTTGTGCACAGCACGTCCATTATGAGCTGCTGCATCCTGACAAAACCATCAATTCGGTCCTGTACTGTGCACAACTCGACCGTTTGAACGAAGCATTCCAGCAAAAGCGACCAAAATTGGCCAACAGAAAGGGAGTCGTATTCCATCATGACAATGCGCTGTCAAACACTTCTTTGATGACTCAGAACAAATTCACAGAATTTTTTTGGACCGTCTGACTACCATTTGTATCGGTCTCTGCAAAACTCTCCTGATGGTAAAAAATTGGCCGACCGAAGCGCCGCTGAAAATCACTTGGCCAAGTTTTTCGACTAAAAACTAAAGAAGTTCTACACCGATGGAATTATGAAACTACCGGAAAAATGGCAATAGGTCATAGATAATAATGGTCAATATGTACTTGATGAAAATTGATTTTCAATAAAGAAATTTTTTGTTCAAAAATGTACTAAACAAACCGCGGAGACTTTTGATATGACCCTTTATTTTGTAGTTTTAATAATATATTTTGTATTTCAAGGGACATATTTTTTAGTCTTAACAATATACTTTTCAGTTTTAACAATATTTTACTAGCCTTAACAATATATAATTTGAAGCCTTAAAATATATTTTGGAGCCTTAAATATATTATGAAGTCTTAACAGTATATTTTCTAGACTTAACTATATATTATGTAGTTTTAGCAATATATTTTGTACACTTCACAATATAATTTGTAGTTTAACAATATATCTTGTAGTTTTAACCATACCCTCTGTAGTCTTAACAATATTTTTGTAGTCTTAACAATATATTTTCTAGCCTTATCGATATACTTTGGGGTCGTAACACTCTATATTGTAGTTTTGGGAATTTTTTTTGTATAGCAATTTATTTTATAAACTTCACAATATATTTTGTAGTTCTAACAATATTTTTGTAGTCTTAAAATATATTTTGTAGTCTTAACAATATATCCTGTAGCCTTAACAATATATTTTGTAGTACGAACAATATATATTGTAGCCTTAAAATATAATTTGTAGCCTTAACAATATATTTTGTTGCCTTAACAATATATCTTGTATTCTTAAAAATGTATGTTTTATTCTTAACAATATATTTTGTAGTTTTAACAATATATTTAGTACCTTTAATCATATACTTTGTACCTTTAAAATATATCTGATATTCTTGAAAATATATTTTGTAGCCTCAACAATACATATTGTGGTCTTAGCAATATATTTTTACCCTTAACAATAAATTTTGTAATCCTATCTATATATTTTGTAGCGTTAAGAATAAATTTTGTAGGTTTATAATTTTATCTTCTAGCCTCAACAATATATATTGTGGTCTTAGCAATATATTTTTTAGCCTTAACAATATATCTTGTCGTCTTAACAATATATATTGTAGCCTTAACAATATATATTGTAGCCTTAGAAATATGTTTTGAAGTATTAGCAAATAAATTTTGTACTCTTAACAATATATCTTACCGTTTTAACAATATATATTCTAACCTTAACAATATATTTTGTAGCCATAACAATATATTTTGTAGTCTTAAAATTGATCTTGTAGCCTTAAAAATATATGTTGTGATCTTAGCGATATATTTTGTACTCTTTAAAATATATTTTGTAGTCGAAACAATATATTTTGCAGCCTTTACAGTATATCTTGTATTCTTAAGAATGTATGTTGTGGTCTTAACAATATATTTTGTAGTTTTAATAATATATTTAGTACCTTTAATCATATATTTTGTAGCTTTTAAATATGTCTGGTATTCTTTATAATATATTTTCTAGCCTCAACAATATATATTGTGGTCTTAGCAATATATTTTTTAGCCTTACAATATATCATGTCGTCTTAACAATACATATTGTAACCTTAACAATATATTTTATAATCTTAAATATATACTTCAGCCTAAAAATGTATGTTGTTGTTTTAACAATATATAATGTAACTTTAACAATATAAATTGGATCTTATCAAAAAATTGTGTAGGCTTAACAATATATTTTGTAGTCTCAACAATATATTTCGTAGTTTTAACAATGAATTTACTACTTTTAACCATATATTTTTGTAGCTTTAAAATATATCTGGTATTCTTGAAAATATATTTTGTAGCCTTAAAAATTATCTTCTAGCCTTAACAATATATATTGTGATCTTAGCAATACATTTTGTAGTTTTAAAAATATATTTTGTAGTCCTATCTATATATTTTGTAGCGTTAAGAATATACTTTGTACTCTTAACAATATATATATATTGTAGATTTAACAATATATCTTTTAGTCTTAGCACTATATTTTGTTTCCATAACAATATATCTTCTAGTCTTAACAATATATGTTGTGGTCCTAACGATATATTTTGTAATTTCATCAATATATTTTGTAGCCTAACAATATGTTTTGTAGCCTTCACAATATACTATTTAGTCTTAACAATATAACTTTATAGACCTAACAATATATCTTGTAACTTTAACAATATAATTTGTAGCCTTAACAATATATTTTTTAGTTTTAACAATATAATTTAGTCTTAACAATACATATTGTAGCCTTAACAATATAATATGTATTCTTAATGATATATTTTGTTGGCTTAACAATATAGTTTGTAGCCTTAACAGTATATTTTGTAGTCTCAACGATTTATTTTGTAGCTTTAATAATATATTTTGTAGCATTTGGAATATAACTTGTAGCTTTAAA
>JAGDQP010012170.1:0-14092 GCA_022664845.1 Lepisma saccharinum
GAGACGCTTTCAAAGCCACAGACAAGGGCAAATCTTTAAAAGCATTTTTAATCCATTCCAAGGTAGATTGAATATTATTAGGTAGGCCATTCATGGATGAGTAACTGATTGCGCCATCTATTCAGAGCTTTACCGTGATGTTACTATACGGACTCCTACACAATTCGTCTACCAGCGCGGGTGTTTTCACCAGTGTAGTAAAAAGGATTGGATCCAATAGTATAATTTTGCATAATATGTAACAGTTCAAATTTATAATACCAAATAAACTAAATATGTAGTGCAGGAATAAACATTTTCATACACACACAACGGTGGTTAATAAATTATGCTTTTCATAATTCACCTTGCTAACACTGATGCATAGATTTCTTGCCCTATTTTACGTAAAATGTTTAATATCAAGTGAAACAAATATTTTTCGCATGGATTATTTTATGCATGAAATAACGATTTTGATAAATCAATGTCAGATATTTTGCCATATTTTCTACGGTTATAGATTACCGCCGATCAGAAAGGGTAAACTTGTGTATATTCTCCTGGTGATATTGAAGAAAAGTTCGAAAAGCTCTGTAAAAAAAAAACGGATTTCTTATCGTTATTTCGAAAAAGAAGTTTCAATCTTTGAATCTACACTAATACGTATTTAAGCGAATCTAACGTATGCACTGCGCTGATCCTCCTCTTCCTATTGTCAGATCATGTAAGCAAAGCTTGAATTCCCTTGAAAGTTTACGTAATACTTGAATGACCCCTTTGCTTATGTGTTTGAGAAAGCTTTAAAAACTAGTACACGCACATCGATGGTACGCGTAGTAAGTCACGAAAAATGGTCACAGGAAGTACAGATATGTTTATTTTTAGTTGAAATAAGATTATCACCATTATCCTATCTCTCTATAGCAATGGAAAATCAATTGTATTAGAATCTGATATTTCCTTTCAAATAGCGTTAACAGACAAATAGTTTCATATTTTATATTAGTCATTGGAAACAAAAAAGTATAACACAAATAAATAGAACTTTTCATAACCAAATGTCAGATGCAAAAATAATTGTATATACAACATTATTGTGGTCTTCCCTGTGCTTTCGCTACATACACACACTAACGATCCGTCCAGAGAAGTCAACGCCATTAAGTAATACCTACTCATTTCCTGAAATATCACTTTTTGGCCTGTTCTGGGGCCACTCAGTGCTCTCGGATTGTAATAATGTATCAGGTTGAGATCTTATCCACAGTACAATACGAAATGTATAAATAGTTTATTATTTTCTACAGGCTCGATACTCTCAATTTGGTTCAAAATAATGTTTATGAGCTTGAACTAAAATAAATAACGGGTGACTTAATAAATGAAATACAAGGTCAAAAGTTTACAGATTATGATCCAATGATGTTGGTATAGATAGGGAAGTAAAAACCAGGCAGAAGTAGAAAAATAAATGAAGAAAATAATCGAGTAAAAGAAAAAACACAAGAAATTCTGTCAGATTGTATACACATTACACACAGCACGTATCTTTATGATTACAGAAAATAATATGTAATGCAATATTTTAAAGCATTCTGAATTAATTACAGTTTCAATTCCCTCCGGGACCTCTTAAACGAAATAGTTTAAGAGCCCTTTTTAACTAAAAATTATGTCCCTCCTAAAAGCTCGCCCTCTCCTTAAGGACGCTAATAAGAAAAGTTAATCAAAAACTATCCATTTGAAATTTTCAAATCCCCCCCCCCCTACACGTATTTCCGGTACGCCACTGATTCCCTGAATACGCTAGTTGAATTCTCCATATGCACTTTTGTCATCAAAATTTTGGTTTCACTGTTCTACACCTAGTAGTTTTAGAGCTATTGCCAATGGACAACGTTGGTGACGTAATACTGTTCCTGTAACAATAAGATATTGTAGCTCCCAAACCACACAAAATTTCGAAAAAGTTTTCTTCTAAAAGTTGTTTTGTTTTCAATACTGATTACAAAAATGTAAAAAGTTACCCCAGTTTCCATTTGAAATGATATATATATACAGGGGTTGGACAAAAAATCTAAAAAACACGTCATACAGAACCCGTAAGTGTGGCCCGCCACTGTACACCACGTGTTGCGGTTGCCGTTCGTGTTTTGTTTTCAATGTGTCATGTGGACCTTCCTCTTCCGTCAGCAGTACCCAGTTTACCTGTGAGTGTCGTGGTGTGCAAGTGGTGCGGTAAAATTGGCGACCTGACAGACTTCCAAAGAGGCATGATCGTTGGTGCCCGTCTGGTTCGAGCTTCAGTGACAACAGTGGCGACCATTGTGGGGGTATCGACAGGCACTGTGTCCAATGTCACGAGGGTATACAGAATGCATGGGCAAACAACGTCTGCAAAGCACAACAGTGGTCGAAAGACAATCCTGTCCGATAGGGACAGGAGGGCATTAAAACGGATTGTAGCAGCTAAAAAGCAGACCACTGCAATGAAAATTACGTCTGAACTCAATTCCGGCCTACAGAACCCGGTTTCATCAAAAACAGTGCGACGGGAACTTCATAAAATGAAAATTCATGGCAGGGCCGCGATCGCCAAACCTCTGGTCACAGCAGTAAATGCGAAGCGGCGTATCCAGTGGTGCAAGGACCACAAGGAGTGGACGCTTGATCAGTGGAAACACGTAATGTATTCCGATGAATCGACCCACACCTTGTTTCCAACAAGCGGTCGTGTTTACGTATGGAGAACACCGTCGCAGGCCTATGATCCAGACTGTCTGCGCCCAACTGTAAAGCATGGGGGTGGTTCTGTTACAGTATGGGCAGTGATATCGTGGTTTTCTGCAGGTCCCGTCATAGCCCTGCATGGAATGATGAATGCTAAGGCGTATGAGGCCATTTTGGGGGACCAGGTTCTACCCATGGCCCACACATTGTTCCCGGATGGTGATGGCATCTACCAAGATGATTTGGCACCCTGTCACGCTGCAAAAACGGTGCAATCATGGTTCTAGGAGCATGACCAGGAGCTATCACACCTCCCCTGGGTCCCACAATCACCAGATCTGAACATCATTGAGCCATTGTGGTCTGTGTTAGAAAGGCGTGTTCGGTCTCATTACCCTCCACCATCATCCCTTAAGGAACTGGAGCATGTTTTGGAGGAAGAATTGTACAACATTCCACACACCACGATTCAGGAGCTGTATACGTCCATTCCACGTCGGATCCAAGCTGTTTTGGAAGCAAAAGGAGGCCCCACACCATACTAGGTATGATTTTCACACTTTTTCAAACGTTTTAGAATTTTTTGTCCAACCCCTGTATATAGTGAAATCTTGAGTTAGGAGCACACGAACTTCACAAATACTATAGAAAATTATTATGTTTCGCAATTGCGTTTTCAACTAGTAGGAAGGAAAACGGACAGAGCGGACTGGTGTTAAGGAAACGCTATATTGCCAATGATGCTGGTGACAGTGTGGATATAGTATATAAATCACAGCCATATTCAAACCCACTACAGGATGAGGCTTCTCCCGGAGGAAAGAGTTGGGTCTACTGCACCCACGTTGACCAGACGTGTTGGGAGAGGAGCCGAAGCTCTCAACTGTGATCCCACTGTCTTTTATTCACAGCAGCTCCCCAACTGTCCTCACGATGCTGGGTCAACACCGAAATTTTGAGCTCCCACCGGGAATCTAATCCGGAACGGCTCGCACCGAAGTCGAGCGCGCTACCGACTAGGCCTTAGTGCAAGCGGTCCCGGGTTCCGATTCCCGGTGGGGACTGAAAATTTCTGTGTTGATCAAGCATCATAAGAACAATTGGGAAACTGATGTGAATAAAAGACAGCGGTGATCACAGTTGAAAGCTTCGGATCTCCCATCCCAACACGTCTGATCATCGTGGGGGCAGTAACCACCTCCGGGAGAGGCCTCAACCAGTAGTGTATTGAATATGATTAAATTATTTTATGGAAAGCGGAAGGTATGCTTTTCATGTTATATAACATATGAAAAGCGTACCCTTCACTTACATGCTACTACGACTACCAGTATAGTTATACACAAAGGCTCTTAAGCAGCACAGTTGCTTTGCAACTTTTACAACTATATTCACATGAAACACACTGCACCGTATTCGTAGTGGCATTTTAAGAACAGTTCTCTACTTTACCTTCAAAAATTGGAAGAAAATATACGTTTTTTTTTTTTCAACATTTGAAAAATTATTTTTCTGAGCTTTGTTTTCGCCTTAAAATATATTTCCCAGAGCAAAAATTAAAAGTTCTATGATACGAATATTTACGCTTTTTAAAACTACTTTGTTTCGCACTCTCTGCATGTGTTTAAAATGAATCTCTCGCAATAAGCATATTCCAGAATTATTGCATTTTAATTCCTAATTTTCCGGGAGTATTCCTGGGTAATTAGAAATATGCCGGGACTTTCCCCAGAATTAGAATGCTTGATATCATGATAAAAAAAAATCTAATATATTCCCATAGAATAAAAATAACCTTGAACATTAAATAAAGGTACACGTTACACTGCAATATCTTGTATTTTAACGCTATAAGGGTAAAAAGTATAGTAGTAGCAGAAAATTAAAATGTAACTGGAAAGTTTACATTAATCCTGAAATCTTCCCAAGGCGGACATTGACACACAAATTGTATACTCAATGTATTGAAATTATCCCGGCATGAATAATGTTGGCATATAGTGGGAATATACCTCCCTTTCTATTGTGTAGAGCCTATATTTATTGCGTAGTCTCTGGGAGTATTCACACTATTTCGCATACAATCAAATCTCACAAAAATCTGCACTTAAATTACATTTCAACGAAGGCCTAAAAACGAAGTGAGAGCCCTTCCGAACCTATTAAATTCTTATTGAAGCAACTTCTTACGAGGACGATATTAAACACCTTAAGGTAAGTCATAATAGTGGGTCCCCTGTGTGTTTAAAATGGCTTTATTTGAAATAAAATACATAGCAAAAATATATGTTGAAGTTAAGGTAATTTCAAACTTAGTTAAATATCAGATCCAAAGTACATAAACACATTAGCCAAATTAAAAAAAATAAAACACATTGGAGTATAGGATAAGAGAAAAATTGAATGATGATATAAACAGTCAGTCAGAAAGAAGTATGGCTGTTATAAGTTCGGGTACATCGTGGTCGTTACACCCACACTCACAATAAGTCTGAGAGCCCCTCAGAGCTTCCTACAATTAATTACCTTAAGTGCCTCAATCAGCGACTAAGTTCACAAATTCAATAGTTTCTTCTAAATGTAGACAAAGCGAAATTAATGAAGTGAAAATTTAAGTTAATTTTTTTTCCCCCAGGTTTCTGCTTGAATTCCCGGCTTTTTCCAAGTCAGTAGACAGACACCCTGTACATGTCCTCGCTAACAGAAATTTACACGCAAAGTGGTTTTCACCTTTCTCCCAAAGGTACCTTTAAGCGAAGAACGATTTATTGTGTGGAAATGTTTTTGTAGGGATACGGATATGTCAAGTGAAAATGAGTCAAGAATCGTTGCATACCGGCCAGGAAATTCATGAAAAACTTACATCTTTACGTTCACGGCCCTGGAGGTTCATTCCCGACAAGTTGAAACGTGAGCCTGATCGTACTGTTCACAGTTTGAAACTAGTAACTCCGCATATTGCCCATAGTATGAAAAAGAACTAGTGATGCCATCTGATACACTGGGTCACCTTGTCTGGAATAAGATCATGCGACAGTACTGCAGGATCGACACGAAATATTGCAGACGACGAAAATTCAATTCGAAATTACATTTAAACTTTGAACTTCACACAGAATATTATATATTAATTTATAAACATTTACAGAACTTGTAGTATTAAGGTTGGAATGGAGGAAACTTCTGATTTTTTATACACCAAGCCTCTTTAGGCACAGAAACCATGTGACTGGACCGGGGATCGAACCCGGGACCTTTGGGTAACCGTCCCAATGCGCTAACCACTGCTTCACCCAGTCGATCCGTTTCCCAATCACACACCTTCCACTCTTAATGTCGATGTTCTCTCTCGAAACCACCTGGATAGTACCACAACTCCCAGTTGTACTTGAACTTTCCTGTGTCTCATCTTTTGGTTTCGAGAGAGAACAACGACATCAAGAGTGGAAGGTGATTGAGAAGCGGATCGACTGGGTGGCGCAGTGGTTAGCGAATTAGGACGGTTACCCAAAGGTTCCGGGTTCGATCCCCGGTCCACTCACATACTTTTCGCTCTTTAATATTAACTGCAGTATTAAGTTCGATTCCTCATTAATTCTTGTGTCTCAAGGACGAAGGATTGCGGAATTGGTATGAAACTAGGGAAAACTACCGGCCACTCTGCTTAAACGTCCAAGACACAGGAATATATAATAGACAGATGCTCAGATATAGGATACTAATCACAGGTATTTCAGAAACTCTAGTCTGACAAAATTAATTTCTCATCATCACATCGTGTCTACTTTTGTATGTTTTTAAAAGCAATTTACATGAGCTCGAATAACTGTTTAAACTCATTTTCCTCTTAACATATTGATTTTCATGCAAAAAAGCAAAACACTCCATCTACTTTCAAACCTTATGCAACCGAACTTTCTTGAAACTACAACAAAGGTTCTGCAAAATATAAAAATAAATTATTAGTTCGTTGAAGGTTTATAATGCAGATGCTGGCAATACCCCTGTAGGAAATTCATGCTTGACGAAGTTTCTCTTCAGATATCATTAGAGTGCCCTCAAACATATTTAAAAATATGAGGTAGACATCTGGCATAACTTCTGTAGGCCGCCATCTTGGAAAATGTCCGCCACTGCCTACCATGCTTGCATTCAATAAGCCGAAATTATCACATTTGCTACTAAATAGCAAACCTTTATAGAGTAAGCTGTTGTTCAGAAACATGCAGGTACTTGAAGAAAGAAACGAATGTTGGATTTTTCACTTGCAGAAGAAAATTACAAGTGACGGCAAAATATTTCACTATGGTTTTGGTATTGCTATGAGAATAGACAAGTATATGCCCAATTTGATTGCTCTGACGCAAATGTTTACTTTATGATTTAGATCTTATTTTTTTTTTATCATGACTTCCTTTTAGGCATATTTTCAGCACCTGCATCTTATCTGAAAATATATATTTATGAATTTGAGAGTTGTTTACCATATTCCATTTTTGACATTTTTGTCTTATGGCACTTTTTTTGTGTCATTTCAGGAGTTCCAGATGTGACGCAAAAAACTGCTTTCTGATATAATTTCGATGGCGGAGAGTGGGGAAGTAAGAGCATTGTTCTGACCAGGACTCAGAGATCCAATGTGGACCTTTCTAAGTGTATTATCTGTCAGACAGAATATTTGGGGAGATTGCCTACTACATCAGAACATGGAAGAAAACGAATACTGGATGCAGCAGCTGTGCGACAAGACTGAAATCACTCTCAGAAAATGACTGTTCCTTGTATTCTTCGACTCAGTGTGCTACAAATCGTACACAATGAAAAAAGACTTTAGACAGGTTGTTAGTGAAAAGAATGTATGGTTACAGTGTTTCTGAAAGCAACCTCAATAATGAAGAAATTTCTACTCGTCAGCACCAGCCAAGAAATTTAAACACATCTCGTTCGAATAATACCAATCTTGAAGATAAGCCCTGTTATATGTAATCACATGAAACATGGAGGAACACGCCAAAAGTTTCCCATATGTGAAAGTGGAAGAGCTTCCCGATTTCTTTCAAGATGAGGTTTTTACGCGTGTTTGCAATCTTGAAGATCAATATGCAGTGTTTGGCGCTGACATATTTTATCATAAAGTATGTCTAGAAGCGTACCTTCGTAAGCATGATAAAGAAAGAGCAGAAAAGCTTCCCAAGGCATTTTATCCGAAAAAAGCACTATTCGATGAAGTCAGTAGACTCATTATACCACTCCTGGATGAAGGGTTTACTCTCACTAAAATCAGAGATATGGTTAACGAGAAAGCTAAAGCAGAGATTATCAGCAACGAAGAGGTCAAACTTTTCTTACTCCGTGATTATGATGAAACTGTTAGATTTTCTATGCCTAAAGAAAAATAATCAGTCAGTAATGGTATTTTCATACAAACTAGATCCTGGTACCATCGTAGACAAGGTTAGAACTTTTAACTGTGTTAGGCAAGCAGCAAGTATCTTAAGATCAGTTTTGTTGGAAATGAATTTTGGACTTCAAGATGAATTAGATGATGCCCAACACCCGAAACATTCATGGTTCCAGACCAAAACACCCCCAGTCCTTGCAGGGTTCTGCGCTGAGCTACTTGGTTTTAAGATTCTGCCTGCTGTTTCTGATATTCCGTCGGAAAACTGCAGTGAGAGTAATGAAACAGAAGAATTTCCAACTGTTCTTGAAGGACAGTCATTGAAAGTGCCGTCACTAAGTCAAATTATGTTCTACATGATTCACCGTGGCAGGAAGAAAACACATTTGCATGTTATGAATGCTCATGCGATTTATGAAACATGCAAAAGTAAATAATTCTTGTCTTCATTTAACAAACTTGGCTTATCAGTGAGTTACGATGAAGTAATGAGAAGTCGGCAGAGGCTTGCAGAGTACGCTATTAGTTCATGTCAATGTGATGTTCCACTTCCGAATCACATGACAAGCACTGGCTTTTCAGTTGGTGCGTTCGATAATTTTGACTATCATTGTCAGGAATTCAAGGATCTCACGATACCGTATTAGTTCTGTTCCAAGATATGCCACTGGAGTACTTGCCAAAGCCAAGAATGTCTTCTATTAACATGAGTCGAAACAGAAAAAGAATCGGAAATGTTCTGCCATGTCAGATGTTACAGGAGTACAAAGGAAAGATAGCTGAAGTGCAAATTCCCGACTCGTTACAAGCTTCAGAACAAATTAATAATGGGAGCTACTGCCACAAGATCATCTCGCTGCACTTGTCCGTAGTATGCCGCGTTGTTGTCAGACTTGTGTCACAGCTAAGGATGATCATATGCCCTATTATGCTCCATTTTGAGGGTTTTTCACTTATTATCATCATTCTGGCTTGTATCCTTTTGTGATATTGCAACCATGAGATAGAACTGTATTGTGTATTTTTCAAGTACAAATGCTGTTTCTTTGCAGTTTTGATTTCGTTGTATACCATACTCATACATACCATCCTGTAACACCAAGTGTTTTTCAAGAAATATATTTCTTCTGTGGAGATTGTTTCGTTTTGCTTTAATTTTGGATACTAGTGTAGGGAAAACTACCCGCTACTATAGCCACTCTGCTTAAACATCTAAGAAATATAAATATATAATAGACAGATGCTCAGATATAGGATACTAATCACAGGTATTTCAGAAACTCTAGTCTGACAAAATTAATTTTTCATCATCACATCCTGTCTACATTTGTATGTTAAAAGCAATTTACATAAATTCGAATAACGGTTTAAACTAATTTTCCTCTTAAAATATTTTACAAAAAATAATTTAACTATATTACGTTGAATGTCTAGGAGGTTCTTCAGACAATCCGCCAGAAATGGCGAATCACTTAGTATACAGAAATGGTTGTAGTTCTTTCTGAATTTCCTCAGTTTTTCTCATATATTAGAGCTCCTGCTTATGCAATATTTGAGTTATAGATGATTACAAAATTTTATTGGGAACGTTTTTGTACGAGAAAAACTGCGAATACTAAAAAATTAAGTATGAGCTCGTTACCAAACAATTTTTCAAAGACGGCATTGTAAGTTCGTTTAAAGCAGACATTTATTACATTTAAACCACATTTATTAAAATAAGGCTACTGGGGAAAATTTTTCTGAGAAATATTTGGAACAAAAGCTATGGGAATATTTTGGAGATCTATCAACAATTTCTTTTTCGCCACGTAAATAAAAAATATTTACGATGACCAAGGTGGTTCACAAGCTTATTACTGAGAAGTGATATACACAGCAATTAGCTGATCCAGAAGAACAACTGAGGATAGTTAGGATGGCTAGTAGTATGGACCTCTAAATGGGGTCTATGCTGGTAGTATCACTGGTAGGCATCTTCAGAAGAAAACATTCGAACGTGAATATCCAAATTCCTCAGAAATCGAAGGAGGTTGCCAAAATCTTTACAGGTTTTATTGGAAGAAGTTACTAAAAAAAGCCACAAGGATGCAAACATCTCCCAAACTGGAACGCAAACGAAAAGCTGTGAGCCATATCATAATTAGTCTATATAGACCCAGAACTTTTATTTCGCCAATACTGTATGTTTCGGTATTTATTTCACTAGAATGTATGGTCTGAAACATCTCGAACAATCTTGTATTCCCTTGATTTTTGTCCATCCTACACAGAACTGGAAGCCATTAATTAGAAGTTGATAACAGCCATTAATTAGAAGTGGAACGCCGGAGATTGATCCTCATGCTTGTCAACGTCAGGACTTTTGATGGACTGGATACATTCCACGCTTTAGGTGGAATAATATGCATTACTCACAAAAGTGGTGTACATGTAACACCAAATGCTTCTGTACCTCGAAATACTTCTCAAACTATAGCGAGTGGTAATTTTTCCATACTAGTTCTTAATTATGCTGCACGAAGACAAAATGGACTAGAAAAAATATCAGTTAAAGGAATTTCTAAGTTGACTCCTAGGTTTTAGATACGACTAACTTCTTGTGGCTTAGCGTTTTTCTTTCTTTCTTTCTTTTTTTTTTTTTTTACATGTTGAAAACATACCGAGATGGAGTGGATGCATATTGTTTTCAACAATGAGGCACCTGAATATGAAACATCATACAATCTAGCTCTGCCCTTTATAAATGTTGACCCTGGGAACCCGTCAGCGATTTTTTCCGCCCTATCTTTCGTAGCAACGCAATGCGTCAAGTTGAATAAAATTGTATTGTGACGTGATCAGCCCACATATCTTAAATCTGCAGAAATACTAGCTAATGCGGGTGAGCAGAGTGATTTAGACAATGATCCTGTTCTTCTTGGTGGATTCCACTTGTTAATGTCTTTTCTCGGGTGTATGGGGAAGTTTATGGAGAGGAATAACTGTGTATGGTTCAGCAACTGTACCTCATGTTTTATCAGGAAAAGCGTATTCTCGTTCAGTGAGAGCACATATGTTGACACAAGTTGCTTAATAGCAACTTCTGTATACAGATACTTTTGCGTGATGATTTTAAATCTCTTCAATGAAGAGAGCTATCATTTATTTATACAAAAGTACTCTCAGGAGAAGTGACCCCTAAACAAACTTCAGAAATCCTCAGTGATGTTATGGTCAAGTTTAATGATCGATGCGATCGTTTGAACAAAATAGAACTTAAATTATGGCTACAGGAGCTACATTTGGCTGATATGTTGTTTCGATTTCTTCTTGCAGAAAGAACAGGAGATTGGCAACTCCATTTGTTCATGCTGCTGGTCATTTACAATACGCAAGATCAGCTCGCTTGTACTATCAACAAGTGGCAGAATTGGAAACAACTCAGTCCAGAGGAATTTCAACAATTCTGCCATAAGGGATTTTTTCCCATCAGGAGAACTGATACGTTTTTCACTGGAACATTTCCTGACATGTGTATAGAGCAAACACTTATGAAAAATATGAAATCAATCGGTGGACTTACTCATGGAAGAGGTTTGACCGAGAATACGTTGATTAAATTCATTCATGGTGCGCCTGCATTCGTTAATATCAGCGAAGCATTTTAATCACTTGCGTGACCACCCAGTGAGAGTTAGTCGCAGAGAAAGGAGCATGAAAGATTGAAAAAAAAAAAAAAATTGGATTGGCTTCGCGTACATTCACCATTCAACCGCCGAGAAAAAAATGCGCTTGTTTGCATCGCCACGGGAACAGTTGCGAACGGTAACGTAAATTGTGACAGCTTATTAAGTCAGTTTGAAATCAATGAAGACCATAAGTTACACTAATTTCGGCAAAATGCAATTGAAACGTAAGGGCACTGTCAAACCTCTTTTTCTTCCCGGGTCGATCGACCCTCCTGAGTCGTTCCCCCTCTGTTGAGGGCCTTTTCCTCGGGGGGAGGGAGAGAGAGAGAGAGAGTAGAAAAAAGAGATAATCGACTCAGGAAGGTCGATCGACCCTCCTGAGATGCTGGGTGGGCACTGGGCACTTTGGGAAAGCAGTTCAATTGGCCTCCCCCTTTTCTTTTCTTCACTTAGTTTCTCTCCCTCTCTCTCTGACTCAGAGGAGGGTCGATTAAGCAAGGTTTCAGTTGGATCAGACCCTCCTGAGCCGAGTGGCCCCCTTCAGTCACCCCGTCGACCCTCCTGAGATTTCTTCTTCTTCAGGAGGGTCGACCCTCCTGAGTAGGAAGAAAAGAAGGAATCGACCCTCCTGAGTGTCTGCATCTTCCCGAACCCTTTCCCCTCCCCTAAATGCGCTCAGGAGGGTCGACCCTCCTGAGTAGAGAAGGAAATGAAAGGGGAAAGTTTCTTCTCCCCTTTGTCCAGTCCTTCCGGCATCGAGTGACTACCCACAGGAGAAAAAAGACAACAATCGATCCTCCTGAGTTCCACAGGGCTCGTCTCCCCTACTAGGGTGCAGTTCCCAGCGGGAGCCCTGATTACACAGTTATAAAATTTAAAAAAAAAATTGAGAACAGATAACAAGTAGCAGGTTGGCGAATGTTACGAAGTCACTACTTCAAAAACGAGAGGACATCGTTTTTATCTCCACGCTATGACTGGTTGTGACAAGACATCGGCATTTTGTGGAAAACGAAAAAAAAAATGCTTTGCATTTGCTCAAGCGAAACACGACATGTCAAAAAGTTGCTGCATTCAACGAAATTTCAACAACAAAAGAAGTTACGGTAATCGGAGAACTTATTCTTCATTGGTATAGACTGAGCAAGTACAATACTTTCGATGAGGCTAGATATCATTTCTACCTTAATAAAGTAAAAAATGTCCCTCAAATCTAAATTCGAAATGGCGACGCTTCCTCCTACCTCAAGCGCAGCGAAAATGCACTCATTGAGAGTATACTTTCAAGTGCAACGTTGGCTAGCAATGAGAATATTATACCCTCAGAATGGGAATGGAAGCTTGACGAAGGTATTTTTATCCCTATTCATGCAGAAATGGATGTTTCACCGCCTCAAATTTCATGCAACTGCAAGAAAGGCTACTCGAGAAGATGCTCTCATGAGAAAACTGGGTTGCCTTGTAGTGGTATGTGCGGTGATTGTAATGGTATATCTTGCACCAATTCTATTCGAGCTGATGGCCAACAAAACATTGAAAAAATGTTAACTTCGATGAAACGGTTGTAACTGACTGAACTAAGGTAATATTTACACTTTTACTATGTATTTAAGCTATTTAGTAATGACGATACATAATAAATGCTAATGCGTTGTTATATGCCAATTCCAATACCTTACACTTTGCGAGGACATTTTTTCCAGCAATATGAACAACTTCTAAAAGAAACTAACGTGTAGCTGATTGATTTTAAATCAAAATCTACTACTACATACATTGTAAATTCAGCGATACATACATGACAGCGCATTCACTTTTCTCCTTCCTCCTGCTGTATCTGGTCGAAGTGCATAGTCTTATGTATCAAATGAAAGACCATAATGTTCTCTACAACTTTTGCGGACATTTTTGCCAAAAACCGAGCGAGAAACTAGTAAAACGGTATTTCACTGAAAAGGCAATAAAAGATCACGTTTCTCAGCACTTTAACGAGATTATTTTCCACTTAAGTTTGACGAAACTGATAAGTCAAGGTAATTTTCGCTAACTAGACTGGAAGAAACATTTTGGAAAAAAAAATCTACTATCTTGAAAAGGAACGAAGTTACTGGGTTCCAAAGGAAAAGGGGGTTTCATCAACTTTGAGGGTGGTTAGGGGTAAGGATGGGGACTTCAGCGTGAGCACTACTGATGATGTACTATAGAATGAAACAGGTTTCGTTTTGTAGCTAATTTGTTCTAAAAAAAAAAAAAATTCTGTGAGTGAACTATAGAGATAATGAAAGAAAATAGTGAAAATAAAGAGAAA
>JAGDQP010012170.1:14192-27024 GCA_022664845.1 Lepisma saccharinum
TGAACTATAGAGATAATGAAAGAAAATAGTGAAAATAAAGAGAAATTAGGAAACAACGTTCTCGAGCAAACATCCTTTTGAATATTGCAGGGTTGCCAAATTTTAAAATTTGCAATTTTAATAAGCGACAAGAAATCTTTAATATACTGGTCAAAAGAATCAGGGGAGCACGGCGGAAACGGCAATGAAATCTAGCAAAACAGTGCTGCAAATGGAAGCTAGTAGCTCTTAAAAGAAACAACTTATCCATGCTGTACCATGGCTACAGTAGAATCAGGGATGACGTAAGGGAGGCGGCATACATAATAAAACGTGGAAAGGCGTAAAACCACAGCGTCGAATACGCCCAGTAGTGTGTCCGTAATAGAGTGCTTGTGTAGGAAAACGCTGATTAGGAAGAATGCCACAACAGCAAGAGTTACCGGAATCTATAGACAGGGTGGAAGCAGTGGAACCACAGCGAATTATTGCAGCAGTTGCAATGCCGCCCAATGTACTTTTCAGCCTGAGGACACGGCTTCAACAAACTGGGAACGTTGTGTGACGGCCAGAAGAGGGCTATCCACGAGCCACGACGGCCGGTACTTAGTACTAGCGGGACGGCGACAGACCTCCAATATACACTGCTCATAGCAACTGGACACAGGGTATCCTCCCAAACTATCCGGAATCGCGTACATGAAGGTAGTCTCTATGCACGGGGACCATTAGTGTATGTCCTATTGACAACACATCATCTTAGGGCAGAATGCAGCTATGGTGGGAAGTCATCCGCGCAGTTCCTTTCAAGAACCTCCTTTGGATACAAAGGAAAGTATTTATTATTAGGCTGTGCCTTGTTGATTGTCCTTCTGAAGTGGTAGAATGATTTATGTATCAGTTGATATTATACTTAATGCGAGTTCAGAGAAGCTTGCGTTTGTTTACGACATGGGTTAACTTCAGCACCTCTCTATCTTATTCTGTAATGAGTGTCGGTGTATATATATTGGTTGTTAACTATTATGTGGTTTGTATCAGTAAGGTACTAATGCGCTCTTCGTAATTATGGTAGCATAGCCTGTATTATGAATAAAGATAATGCATATATACCTGACAAATCTGAACCTTAGATGTGTTTTCATCTGTAGATGCCACTTGAAAACTATTAAAGTTTAACGTCTACGTTTTCGGCTCAGCGACGGCACAGATTCAGTAACATAGCACTCACCGGACCTCAATTTTAAAGAACACGTCTTGGACTCTACATGCAGAGGTATTGCAGCTACGCCGGCACGTCAAACTTCCTCAAGAGCTGAAAATTGTCCCATCTGGAGGAGTGGACAAGGATACTCCAAACTCGGATCGACAACTTCATCAATTCCATGCCCAACAGGTCTGCAGTTGTGTTAGCAGTTGACGGAGACCATACACCTTACTAGCGATAAATTGCTATTGTGTCTGTACATATCCGTTTGTACGGTCCTATATGATCTTGTACTTTTACCTGTGATGGGTTCTTTCCTACCCCCACGTGTCAACAGCCTCTGGGGTTCCAAATTTTACCCGATTTACTGTGTGGGTCGTGGGACAGCAACTAGCTTCAACCTGCAGCATTCTTCCACCACTTTTTTCTGTTTCTGCCATGTTTCTCTAAATTTTTTAACCAGTGTACAATAAGCGATTATATTTGTGAATTCTTTGAAAGTTATATCAGGATTTCAATTTCTGAACGTTTGTGACTATTGGAAGGTGTATATTTTGTGTATGAATATTAAAAATATTTGAAATTACTATCATTTCACCTTAACAATTTCGGAAAGACTACAGGATCCTTCATCACGAAATAGTAGGGATCAATATGAAATACCGAAGTCGTATGGGAAGTTGCACCTAAATTAACAACCAAACGATCTGATTTTACATCACTGATACAAAACTATTTCTACTTGCAAACTTACAATATCGTGTGTACATCAATCATCTAATATTTTAAATGATTTTGGATAATCTCTCGGAGAACAAACGCACTGCTACGATGCGTAGCTTTCAATATATTTTCTGAAAGGGTTTAGTGCGCGAAGTCGTCTACTATTAACATTAACTCCGTATTTTCAAATTTTGTGGAATGCAAGAAGAAAAAAAAGCTCCATAAGCTTGATCTAATGGCAGCGGTACAGGCTGTTTAGCGTAGCCCTTATGGCCGAGGAGTTTCAAGCACAAGATTATCTGTTATCGTACTTTTGATGTCCATGATGTAATGGTCCTTCAGGCATCTATTACATTCTGATGAAATTTATTATGATTTTAGAAAGGTTTATAGCAACTTATTTCATTCAAAATAAAAAGGAAAACTAACTAGAATTAAGTGAAAAACTGTAAATTTATGAGAGAGAAACTTCTGGATTTAAAACATTGATTGAGTTTCGTGGAGTGCCACTTGCGTGTGGTATATTCCTTCAGAAGATTGCTTCGCTATCTGGCTGTGAAAAGTTCTGTCGATTGACGTAACGCCGTTCATGTCTCGTGGCAAGTGTTGCTCGCGGCTGGAATTCATGGTTGAATACGTTAAATGAGGTTACAAAGAATTATGATTTAATATTATTGCAGAGTCGTTTCCTTTGGTTTCTTCGTTACTAAACTAAATTAATTTAACGTGTTCGTGAAAAAGCTTGGAATTTGTGTTACTGTAGTGTTCTAATTTGGTTAAACACGCAAGTTCAGAATAATTTGGTTCAGAGGAACGTAAGTAGGAACAAAGTAAAATTAAAAATACTTTAAGCTTGACTCTAGAGTGATCGAATTAAATAAGTGAACGTTTAGTTTCAATTTAGCCGTTTCGGCAGTGTAAGAGTTCGTTGTTTTAGATCTTTCTGCTAGACAAAATAAAGGCATTTGTTAAATCAAGTCTTTCTAATTTAGTGGGAAAGGAGCTTTTAAATCAGTTTTCTTCAGGTTAATTCCTTAAAACAAAACTTTCGGGATTGAAGTTTCTAAGTTAATGCTCTCAGTTTAACTGTCGATTGTTTTAACGAGTCGTGCTACCTCTTATTTAATCAAATGAAGTTAAATGCGAATAGGGACTTTGTAGTAAAGTAAATTCGCGAAATTAACTTGGTGTTCAGAGGAAATCAAATAAAGCTATGGACTTCGTTAAAGATCGAATACAGTCATTGGAAGAGACTGAATTCATTCTTAGTGATTTGATCATTAATTAATGGTATAAATCCGAATTTTTAACTAAGTTCGAATTAAACTTTATAAATCGTAAATTTCGTTAAACAAGCTTTTGGTCGAATCATAAACATATTTTTGAGTTTATTAATTCGATAAAAATCAAATTCGTAATTTTGCATAAAATCGATCTAAGTAGAGATTGTGTAAAATTATCGGAATTATGGTTCTGGTGTACGGCGGCGTGGCTAAGTGGAGGTGTTCAAGATTGTGACCTCATTTATGCAAAGGATTGAGTTGATTCAGGAGTTCGAAAAGTTATTTACTCGTATTCACCTTTGATTGTGGAAATCATGAAATTGATCGAGATAGATCCAATAGGTGGAACGATTTTCTGCATTGGATCAAGGACTTTTGTCTGAGTCGAGAAGGCTGCTGTGGATGGATTGCATCCTTTTATTTCTATTTACTGTGTTTCCTGAAACAGAACGGTAAGTCCAAGTTTCCTAATTTTGTAGTGGTTTGAATGACTGGTGTTTGAGTTCTTGAATTCGATTTCAATTCATGAGAAGCATTTTGTCATCCTATAAGGAACGGGTTGAATCGTGAGATTGTTGGGTTCGCAATGATCGTAATTTCTTAGTAAGTAATAATAACTTCATTTATCATTGCTGAATTTCAAATAGATTGTTGGAAATGTCCTGTTATTGATTTTTGGACAAACTTGGAAGTAAAAGTAAAGTCACAATGTAAACATTTTAATATTGTTTCGCATTTGTTTTGAAAATTTATCTGAATCCAATTCAGCTTGGAG
Organism: Lepisma saccharinum; assembly: GCA_022664845.1. Lineage (NCBI taxonomy): Eukaryota > Metazoa > Arthropoda > Insecta > Zygentoma > Lepismatidae > Lepisma > Lepisma saccharinum. The sequence continues at coordinate 18,160 of JAGDQP010012170.1, forward strand.
ATTGTATTTTTGAATACTAAAACTTGTTAAATTCATAAAATCCTCAAACCACCAGAAGGTTCTAACTTTTTCCTTGCTACGATGGAACGTTCTATTTTTGTTCTCTAAGGCGTTAACATTCAAAATAATACAAAACATGGTGGTATTAATTTGTAACTACAAATACAATAAAGCCTACATGGCATGGGCCGGGATCCAACCAGGAACCCGACGCACCAGAAATGAGCGCTCGACTACTGAGCCACCGCGGTCTGAAGTCCATGTAGAAGTATACACACCTCTCTAAAGGATTTGCTTTGCCATAATCAGTCCACCTATTCTGCTACTTACTTTTCACCTTATTTATAATTTATCATTAAGGGAGCTTTCCAACAAATTTCGTTGTGAAGGAAACTTTTGGCGCAATAGGAAAGAAAATAAATTCAATCTCAGCTGCATTCTTCAAACTGCTGAAATACAATACTTAACATAATGTATTACCCTCATTAACGGAGAAACTAACTCGCTAACACTCCCAACTGATCAGTCGATATTAACATGGAATATTTTTTTGTCTTTACTCGAACGTATATATACTGGAAATAACACTAAAAAAACTCACGATCTGCCATATATTTATTAATTTTTGGAATTGGTCGTATTTGCAGTGAGTAAAAAGTCGCAATACAGCCTTGTAGTTCACAAAACGCCAAGGAAATGAAGTATCGTAGTGCACAAATGTGAACTGGTGGGATAGTGCTACATCTCAGTTTATATCAACATGGCCGCCATCTTGGATGGAGGTGATTTTTTTTAAATGGCAAGTGGGTCGTGTGACATATCGAACAATACGAGAATGATTCCAAAAAGGATTACAGGTGTCAGAGTTGACCTCTCTCTTACGGTATCGAAGTTACTTTTACTGAAAGTTTGCCGCTGTATATAACCAACGTTGGCAAGTTCGGGAATTTTTTACCATTTCTAATTTCAAATTGCGCACCGCAATAATTATTATGTAGCCATTTTCCATCGTTCCGTACTTGTGTATTATCATATTTCATTTCCTTGCCGGTTTGTGAGAAACAAGGTAGTACTGTGGGGTCCATTAATACATCAAGCGGTAAACTTTCAGTGAAGTTAACTCCAATATCGTAAGAGGTAGGTCAAATTTGACACCTGTAATGACTTTCTGGGAACATTCTCGTATTGTCTGATGTCACACGACCCACTTGCTACTTAAAATTTACCTCCATCCAATATGGCGGATTCAAGAAGGTGACCATGTTGATATAAACCGAAATGAAGAACTATCCCACCAATCCACATTTGTGTACTACGATACTTCATTTCCTTGACGGTTTGTGAACTACAAGGCTGTACTGAGACTTTTTACTCATTGCAAATATGACCAATTTCAAAAAATTATTACAAAAAAAATATGGCAGATAGATTGTCTTTTAATGCTATTTCCGGTATATGTACGTTCGAATAAAGACAATAAAAAGTATTTCATATTAATATCGACTGATCAGTTGGGAATGTTCCCATCCAAGTAGTTTTCATCTTGCTCTGAAAGGAATATTCAAGCGAAAATCGATAATTTTTTTTGTTCTAATATAAACAAAAATAAAGGTACTTGAAGAAAATAAGAGAGTAAACATATAACTTTTAGACATTGGCGAAGGCATTCATGAAAATCACTTATGTTCACGTCCTAGTCTCGAGAATGGAACAAAATTTTGAAGGAAAAAAAAAGAAAGAAATCGTGGAAGTTAGCAGCACTGGCAGTTATCGTATGATACAGTCAGTCATTAAACACTACGTATCAAGACTTTTTGGGAGTAATCTCCAAAACGAGTTTGTACAAAATTTTATATAATTGGAAATACAATTGCTTTTCTTTCTATAGAAATTTGTACAAACTCGGTGAAGGAAATATGAGAGAAGTAAGCGTGAACACGGGTCGTTAGAAGTAGAAGTCTCTCACTTGCCTGCAAACAGGCTAGAGCAGAGAGGTCTTGGTTCCGTCCGTAAGGCATTCGTTGTTTCTTAAACTACTCCAGCACTGCTTCCTATTTGAGCTTCATCACCACCATTCTGCTGTTAACTAAATAACGGTACTTTGGACGGATCTAATTATCGACATCTAGTCATATGGAAACAAGGTCCTCAAGCGACTGGACGAATGACATAACGAAAATTTTAACTCATAGTTTAGAAGTCAAGGCCATAATTGCGAACAGGTGTTATTTGTTTACCCCTTCGTTAAAGCCAAAAAGTTTATTCAACAAATATCCAACCTACAAGAGATTGAAACTTGCAACTAAATTTTAATGAAATTACCTGTGTGGAATATTTAAACCACCATCCACAGCTCCCTTCATTGCTCCGAAGACTCTAGCGCCAGTAGTTGTACGCATAAGGCCCACATCTAAATAACAACGGAAAGCACCAGGCCCATCATCCACAGATTCTACATTATATTCTTCCCCTGTCACTTCCGTACATCCTACATAAAGCTTATCGAGGCCTAATTTCTTTAGTAGCTGTAAAAGAAATGAATTCAATTAATAAGCAGCACTAGAAAAAAAAAAAGCGAATTTAATTTATTTCGCTAATTGAAGTTTCATTCAATCTACTTAAGGGTATAATAATTCCATGTGAATTCAACACTACTCAACCCGACCCTATCCGATTTCGTTCAAATTTGGTACACTGAATGATCCTGATATGAAAAAACTATCAATTTACAGACGTATATGACAATTATGAGGAAAGATACAGGTCTGCAAACTTTGGACATTGTGAGAAATTTAAACATGTCTGTCTCGAGATAAATGACTAATTCTGGTTGTAATCCCGATACAGCAATGAAACTTGTATCATTGAAAAGCTAATGAACAGAGGAATAGATATGCAACATGTCCTGTTTCCAAGAATTTTCACGTTCAAGGTGAAACCTGACCTTGAATATCTCAACACCCCATCTTCAAATTCTTTAAAAAAAAAAAACATTTAATTTCTCCAACATATTACTATAAACATGGCAAATATCAAGATGGCACGAAAGGCATCATGCCGAAAAAAAAAATGTTTTCTACATCATTACACTATCAAAATACGGTATACAGCTAATCCAGGTTTACTATGCTTTTTTAAATCTAATCCAATCTCTCAATGTAATGACAATTGGTACCAATTATCATCTGCACTTGGTTAGTAACATCAATTTTTTGCTAGCTGATTTGTCCACCCGTTGGTGCAGGGTGAATAAAATATGTTGAAAACAGTCATCGGGATTGTCACAAACATTCGCTTTCTCGTGGCGGGCTACGCCCCTAACTTGGATTTTCCTGATTTGCCAGTTCATTAATGCGGGATGAATAACATGTTGGCAGCAATCATCAAGATCCAAGATGGCGACTTTTTCAATATGTTTTAATATTTTCTGAAACTAATGTTGATAAACATTTATGTTAAATTTCGTATATATAGCTCAAACGGTGTGGAAAATGGTTTTTGGGTGGCCATTTTGAATAAAAGATGGTGACTGATGTGGTAACTTCCAAAACGGGTCCAATAGCTGATAATGCGCGTAAAATTATTCTAATCGGTCAAGCCGTTTTCGCGTGATGCTCACGAAAATATAGTCACACTCATTTTTATAATCTAGAGATTTCAGGCCTGGTGTGACAACTGACAACACACTGCAAGTGGTGTACACCCTCATTCTAAACAGTAAGGCTGAATACAGCAGCCAATAGCAGAGACTGTTATTCGGATCAATTGGTGTGCATTGTGACCAGATAGTCAGATACATCTATTTCAACCAATCATCATTAGCTTGTGCCATGATGTGATGCAAATAACAAGAAATGACGAATAATTGGATGCATTTAACGGACTGAGCCCTCACCGAATATGTCCTTTAATGCCACAGACATATTTTTAGCCAAAATTTTCACACTCACTCGTGAGCCGGAAGTTGGACGCCAAGAAGTAGCAGAAGACGTGTCTGTTACATACATAAAGAATTGTTTCGTTGGGCATATAGAAGTTAATAAACCGTTTAAAGGAGAAACGTTACCTTTATTGGTAAACATACTGTATATCGACAATACCAATAGAAGTACGGAGCGCTTTACAATATTCAACTGTTCGTTGAACTCTACAAGTTTCTTGTCGTCCGAAGATTTCCGATTCCATAAGATTCACTGAGCGCTCAATTGCTCAACCCTTTGAATGCAACGATTGTTAATATGAATTTATAAACAGTTTCGGTTAAGGTTCGATAATCTAATCTTGACAAATGTTTCTCATTCTCAATTCGGTGTAATATCTAAAATCGATTCACAACTAAACCAACGCAACTGAAATAACTGGAAGTCGGTCTGAATTGTAATAAATAATAACACTTATTTCTAGGCTTACGGGTAGAAATAAACATATCATTCCTTGAAGTTCTATTTGGGAGACTGTTGAAAATAATATCATCATCGTAATGAATTCATAGACATAGTTGATCTGCCTAACATACCAAATCTCAATTGATCCGTTCCAGTGACACCCACTGGCACGGCCTACAATCTCCCTGCATCAATCAGATCCGCTGAACATTAACAATTTACTTTGGAACTTGTGTGGTGAGTTGTAACCACGTTTTATTGCCTTTTCAATGCAATGAAGCTGTCCTGTACCTTGTTTGTAATATCACTGCAATGATATAGCCATATTTTTTGTACAACATTCCTTATGGAGTGCACATGTCAATAAGTGTTGTGTACTGCATTTTGATAGTGTAGTGATGTAGAAAAACTTTTTTTTTATGGCATGATGCCTTTGGTGTGCCATCTTGATATTTGCAATGTTAAAAGTAATATGTTGGAGAAGTGAAATATATTTTTTTAAAGAATTTGAAGAACAGGACATGTTGCGTATCTATTTAAAGCTCTGTTCATTAGCTTTTCTATGATATAAGTTTCATTGCTGTATCGGGATTAGAACCAAAATTGTAGTCAGCTATCTCAAGACAGACATGTTTAAATTTCACACTATGCCCAAAGTTTGTAGAGCTGTATCTTTTCTCATAATTGTCATATCCCTCTACAAATTGGTAGTTTTCCATCTCCTATCAGGATCATTGAATGTTCCAAATTTGAAAGAAATCGGAGAGGGTCGGGTTGGAAATATTTTTCTTCAGCGCAATGAACCCTTCTTAAAACAATCAGGACTTTCACACAAACAAACAATATACAATTGAAACAGCAATCATAAACGAATACAATAGGGCGTCTAATGTTCTGTTGACAGTAAGAAAATATAATGACATGCAAAGGAAAAAAAAAGTTGACGGAGAAACCGAACAATGGCAATACGTGGTACTTAAGTATGTATGCAACAGCCACCTGGGTAAACTAATTTATATACACAAATCTAGCATCTATAGCATTAGTCGTATCAAACAAAAAACAAAGAATTGAGAACGGAAAACGAAGATTCTTACCGTATTTGCCGGCGTATAAGACGCACCCTCTTTTTGAGGACGATTTTTGGGGAAAAATATAATGTACGTTAAAATTCCATTAGTTAGGTAATTTATTTTTTGCAGGGCAGAAATATGGTAGTAAAGAACAAGAAAATGTTTGGTCTCATTGGAAGAGTTCATTCGTCACAGTCACAACGACCATCGGAACTTGAATTAACGTGGGCTTAACTTGAAGTAGCTCCCAGAAGTAGCAATTAGAAAATACACATATTTTATCTTATATTACCTGATTAAGCTACATTTAAGCTCTGAATTTTTGCCAGGCCCCTTTACACTGTCATATTATGGGAAATGAAGGATCTAACTTTTTCGGTCATAATACCTTAGTTGCTTTAGTATATTTGCGTGCAGGAATGTACTGTACAGAAAATGGGTTGCCAACCATTGAGGCCGAATGAAGCTTCAAAGAATACAAGTGTATTTTTCTATGTTGCAGAGGGAGGTAAGGGTTCTCTTTCGGTGCAATGCTGAGGATTCTTAAAACACAATTTAACCTTTAAACGCCGAAAGACGCAACTGCTGCGTCATGGCTTTAAAACTTAATAGCTCAGCCCTAATTAAGCTAGGAAGATAATTTTGGTATCAATGTGTTCCTGAAGGATGAAGCTTGACGCCGATATGCATTTTATGTATGTGGGGGGTACCATGGCGGAGAGGGGGGAGGGTAAAGTTCGAGTTTTCTTTTTTTTTGCATGTTTTTTTTTGGGGGGCCTTCCCGGGGGGGTCCAGTCAAAAAAAATGGAATGTGAAGCAATGAAGTAATCCACTACATGCTATTACCGTGCAAAAGTAGTTGTTGCTTATATGGGGGGAGATGGGGAGGGGCAAAGTTGGCCAATTTTTTGAGTCAGTTTTTTGACGTAAATTAGATTTATTTTCTGGACGTTTCCATATAAGACAAGATATCTTTTCACTGAATAGGTCTAGAAGCATAATTCTTGTTGCTGTATGTTCTACGGACAAATTAAAAAATGGTGTGCATATAACGTGGTACTATGGTTATGGTGGGGGCGAATGTCAAATTCCATGAATTATTGTTCCACGTTTTTTTGTTTTTTTTTTTAATATTTCCAACATAAAACGATTCATTACACTTTTCTTTTCAGTAAAACACAATAATTCTATTTTCTTTGACACACATTGCTTGCAGAAAGAAAAGTGTAACTTACTTCATTTCCATGCATAATTTCTTGTCTAGAAGCTATGATAAAAATAGAAAGCAAACCAGTTTGCTGGAGTTTAGGTGATTGTTGACAAGTGGAAAAGATAACAGAGGTTTCGTTCCCGGCGGCGAAGTACGAATGACTAACCACAAGCAGTATCGTCAACCCACCCCTTCCATGACCCCCGCCCGCTCTCAAACGCGAAAAATATTTCAACCCAGGTTTCGTATTTCTTAGTCATTTGAGAAGTGTTTGAGAGTTGAATCGGTAACAATTTATCGTTGTTTCGTTTTTCGGTTACAGTCAATTTCGAAGTGTATTTTTTGTGTAATATAAAACTGTGGACGCAGGGTACTTGTGACAAATTGGTTCAGTGGCGTACCTCGTTATTTTTATAAAGTTGGAAGCTCACGAAATTTCAAATTCGACGATGGCGCGAAAGTGTCTTTCTGAAAGGACATCTACTCGATGAAAACATTGATGTTGAAAACTTGGAGGGACTTGTGTTGGATGAAGAAGAGGAATATGATGGAGAGGCGAGAAGGGGGAGCACTAGTTGTGGTTTTTATTGATGGAGATGATGAATCTGACAACGATCCTCAGCCCTCAACCAGTCAAGCCTCAGACTGGGCGAGGACTGAAGGTCGGTTCAGACAACGAAATACCAACTGTTTCACAATTCAGTGGAGAAGTTGGAATGTCTGTAAGGAATCTTACAGACACGAGTGCTCTCGGGTTCTTTTTGCTGCTGCTGACGAGAGTTGCTCGATATTGCGGTGCAGCAAACCTGTATTATCGTGATTCTTGCGATAAATACGGGGTTGATTTGCGAGAATAAAAACCTCACTCAGGTTACTCTTCACGAATTGTATCTCTTTTTGGCTATACTTATGCACATGGGACACGAAATCAAACCGACGTTCAAACACTATTGGTCGACTGACGAACTCGACATCACCAGTCATGGTGCGGTAACACCATGCCTCGTGATAGATTCCTTCACATTCTTCGCTATATTCATTTTGAAGATAATCAGAAAGCTCCAAATCGTGCTACAGATCCCAATTATGATAAGTTATGGAAGTTTCGCAGGGTCTTTGATTTGCTCAATGCTTCATTCAAGAAATTTCTAGTCCAACTGAAAAACTTTCTCTGGATGAAGCTATTGTGCCATTCAAAGGTCGTGTGGGCTTCAAACAGTATATTCCGAAAAAGCACAAGAGATTCGAGATAAAGGTATTCGAGGTGGTTGTGCCAACGGATATACTTGAAACATGCTTACGTACTTGGGAAGGATGCACGCTTTGTATACTTCTGAGAGGACTGTGACTGAAACCATAGTTCACAAACTTCTAGAGGAGTTGGCCATGAAGTTTTTATGGACAACTACTACTCTTCTCCTAAATTGTTTGATGAACTAAGGCTCTTGAATATTGATTGCTGCGCTACGGTTGCACCTCGGAGTAAGAACATGCCGTGACCTTTCTTCTAACAGAATGAAAACGTGGGCGTATACGTTTGAGATGATCTTACAGCAGTACGGTGGAAGGATAAACGTGATGTTTATGTTCTCACAAATATGCGCGCTGCATCACAAATCGGGACATTCCTACCCGCAGATGAAGATGCCCATAAGCCTGATGTAGTACAGTGCTAAAACTTGCATATGGGATATTGATCTGGAGGATCGGATGGCCAATTCGTACTCAGCAGCGGGAAGAACCAGGAAGTGGCCGAAGAAGTTGTTCCTCCATCTCGTCAACATCGTTCTCGTGAATTCATTTGTAGTATGTTCCAACCTCCAACGACGGAGTTTCGGGAGCAGGTCGTGCGTCGATTGGTTGCGCTGGGGAAAGAGGGGGTACCCACTTGCCAATTTGTCCCAGGGCGCGGACGCGTAGCCAGAAACAATCCATCCAGGGATCTTGAAACATATTCCATCCAAACTCGAACGCCGTAGACGCTGTCGAGTTTGTACGAAAAAAGGGGTTCGTAAAGATACCTGGATGTTTTGTACTGGCTGCAATGTCCCACTCTGCGTCCCAGACTGCTATCGACGGTTCCAGTCAGCAGTAGTGGTAAGCATATTTTTTCTGAGTTTCGTTCTGAATTTTTATCTCGCTTTGTATTGCAGCAATGGCTACCACTTACATATTATTGTCAAGTGTATTGCCTACA